>ML816104.1:88112-102755 GCA_009831015.1 Picea engelmannii | reverse complement strand
CACAAGCGACTTCACTGCTGAAGAATCCAGATTTCAAAGCCTTGATGATGTTTCAAGATGACAGGGTATGTGGCAAATCCTATATCTTGTGAAGCCATAGAAGAATTCAGGGGTAAGTTAGCAGAATTTCACATTGACGAAGATTTTTTAACAACTGTGTTTCATATTTTGGAATCGAGCAAATTTTCTCCTAAAAGTAAAATTTGTTTTCTTGAGCTAGTTATTGAAAAGTTCGAAAATGATATTGAACTTTTGGATTCTCAAATTCAGTCATATAATTTCCGAGATCTCAAAGAATTCTTGGAAAATCTTCCTTCTCCAAAGCAAGAGGAAATTGTACTACCTGTTGATTTGCAGATTGATGATGATTATGTTTTCAAGTATAAGGCTGAAGTTGTAGATGCATGGTTTAACTTTGAGGATGCAACTGATCAACTAGTCATTGAAGATCTAGAGGCAAATATCATGCATCATGTTTTAATTGATCCTATAACAGATTACATGGAGGTCCATGTTAGCTTGAGTTTTCAAACATGTTTTCTCTAAAGGACCAAAGATGTCAACAACTGCCATTTCATATTATGAGGACACATAATCAAGGTATACTCAGGATTTCACTGACAAGCAGTCAAGTTGTCCATTTGTTTTTGCAGCTACTGGACTGGCTTCATTGGCATTTCTGTATTACTTGATTCAGCAAAATTATGAGGTAGATTAGGGTAGGTAGATGGGTGCAAATAAGTTCAGTACTCTGAGCATTGTTCTAGTTTTAGTTTCAGATTGCTTTTCAGTTTTTCAGTTCAAGTGTGATCCAGACTTCAGTTTGCAGAGAGTTTTTGTTTTGAGTTCGAGAGTTTCAGCTACCAGGGATTTTGTAGCAGATCGGGTTGCATATTGGGGAACAGCCCGTTGGATAAGGCATTAATTATCAAGTTCCCAGAGTTCAGTGGTTCTAGACATCTCCTTCGGAGCTATCTTCCCTAGGTGGAGCCTATGTTGGAACCCTATATAATAGGGGAGTCAGTGTTCTGACAAATATCTATCTTCTTCAGGCATTATGATGTTGCTCACGACGCGCAACAAAGGTGTAAAAGCGACATAAATTTCTCAAATCACCTCAAATGTTATTACAACAGAGTTTTTGTTTTCAGTGGTTAAGGAGTATATTTTCACGTTATGTTAGATATCGAAAGTGAGAGCTTTCGGTCGCTTAGAGCCCATTTTTTGTGTACCTCTAACCACCGAAAACCTGTAGCTAGTTTTTTTAAGAAAAAAATGGCCCCTCGGTATGCATGAAGAGTGTTCTGTCTGGTATATCAAATTATAAATTGTTTGAAAAATATTTTCCAAAAGGTATATTGGTCGAGGACCAATCTCCAAGTACTCAACACCGAGACTTAGCACCTTTTGCAAGCCTACAACAAACATACAAGCCGGGGGCAAGCACAAGACTCCAGCTCCACACAACCTGTCACACAACAACACAACACTTGTCACGGGTTAGCACAACATACAACGCTCCAGCTCCATGCAACCTGTCACACAACAACGCAACGCATGTCATGGGTTAGCACCCAAGCTCCAGCACAAAGCCACATGGAGCACCAGCACATCAAGCAGCAAGTCATATGTCCATTATTAGAGACCAAGCCCGAAGTAAAAATGTCAAGTGAGAGATCGGTGATCTAAACGTGTCTAGCGTGCACATCTCATCAGGTATACGCCAAAACTGGAGCACAGGTTCAAACCCCATGCGCAGAGGCCGGAATGATTTCACAGTTGTCAAAATCGCAACTCCAGGTTTTTGTAAATAGAGATGAAAATTTGTTAACACGACTACAGAGCATCAATCTTTCTTTCCACTTTGAGGTAGAGCAGCAGGTGAATGGGGTCTTTCTCAATTTCTTTGGGTTCAACGGGACAACTAGTGTCTGGCGAATAAAATCTCTTGAGGAATCTGGAGGTTGGCTTGAAAGAACAACTGTTGAAAATATGGACATTGTTGTGCGTGCCCATCTGAAAGGGTGGAGATTTATTTTTCTCAATGATGTCATGGTCCCTTGTGAGGTTCCGGAGAATTATGAAGCCTACAGGAAGCAACAACATCGATGGCATTATGGTCCTATGCATCTTTTTCGACTCTTCCTTCCAGATATAATTACTTCCAAGTTATCTATTGGCAAGGAAGCGAACCTCATTTTGTTATTCTTCCTTTTGAGAAAGTTGATTCTTCCATTTTATTCCTTTACCTTGTTTTGTATTATTCTTTCAATGACCATGTTTGTACCAGAGGCAGAGCTACCTATCTGGGTGATATGCTATATCCCTGCAGTGATGTCATTTTTGAATATGCTGCCAGCACCGAGATTATTCCCTTTCATTATCCCTTATCTTTTTTTTGAAAATACTATGTCTGTTACCAAGTTCAATGCTATGGTATCTGGACTGTTTCAACTTGGCAGCACTTACGAATGGATTGTGACAAAGAAGACAGGCAGAGCTTCTGAACCAGATTTGCTAGCTGTGGTCGAACGAGAATCAAAGACTCTAAGCCAACCACTTCATCGTGGGGCTTCTGAAACTGGCTTCGATGTGTTGAGTAAATTGAGCAAGCATCCCTCTACACCTGGAATCAAAAAGATTAATCGATTGTACAGAAAGGAGCTGGCTTTGGCTTTCCTCCTCCTCACTGCATCGGCCAAAGGTTTGCTATCAGCCCAAGGCATTCATTTCTATTTCCTACTTTTTCAGGGCGTGTCGTTTCTACTTGTTGGTCTTGACCTGATCGGGGAGCAAGTTAGCTGATATGTGATGCTATTAAGCTTCTGTTGCTATGCCATTGCAACAAGAGAAGTTCTAATAATCTTTGTTGATTTACATTAAGATTTGAAGACTCAGGAGTAATAGTATTCGCACATTAAGTGAAATTCATGTGACACTTGGGTATGTCTCAGGTGTAGAGGTACATGCAGGTGTCCTTAATGTGGCAGAGATTTCCTATACTTCAGGCAGTGGTTAGAGCACCGTTTCTCCAACTGCCAACATAGCATCAACAACCTTTCAGCAAATTCGGGACAACCAAGCAACAGTTTCTAAATTTAGTTTCCCTTTAATTTACTGTTTGGTTTGTTTTAGGAGACAATTGACATGTGTCAATCTTTGTAACTGTTTTCTATTTTTAGAAAGCAGGGGTAGAGTTCGAGTTTTTCAGGACTGATAGTACCTTTACCTTTATATGCACATGTGAAAGAGGAAGGGGGGGTTCGACCTGTGAGGGTTTTTTCCTTTTGGCTGGACCGTAGGCTTTTCCATTCCAGAAAACTTTTCTGTAATCATTAAATGATTGATCAGTAATGGGCATGTTGTTTACAGGATTCTTGTGCGGAGGTGTTGGTGGTGTTTCTTTTCTCTGTTAAGTTTTTTCCTGTTATGTTTTCACTTGTTTTCAATTCTTATTATCAGAAGATAGTAACAGAGCATAATTTGTTGGTAAAATACTCTGCATCTGATCTTGTGATAATCTTTATGTTTTTCCTCTAAAAAGCTCAGTTTATGAATTCTTAACTGCTCATTTGCTCGCTTTTTCCTCCCCTAGTTCTTCCTCAAATCGAAACCATTCAAACTTAATTTGATCCAACACTTCCACTACCTTGCCCTGTGTAAGAGATTTTTCTAGATCTGAGAATGAATCACATATTTAAGTGCAGACCCCATTTGCCCAATGGCCCTCCTTGCTGTCCCAAACCAACCATTTAAAAACCCCAACCCCATACTTTCATTACTTTCATAGCTAGCCTAACATCCATCCCATACAAACCAAGCTAAATTTTACAGAGAGATCCCTCTCTGAGTCTTGGAGGGCTAGATCCAAGACTCCAAGTGGTTCGAGGTTGCTTCTGTAACTGCCTCTGCAGCCTTGGGCAAATTACAGAGTGTTAACACAGAACAATGTTAATCATGTTTCATCATTAATATTATCAAACACATGCATAAAAACCTTGATATATCATCCAATAGCTCAAAGACATTACAAAGACCTACAATACAAGTTTGAAGAAAAGGACAAGACACCCTATTGGGCTAGTATCCATAAAGAAAGGAAAGTCTCCAAGGGGTTTCATCCAAGTCATGTAAAATGAGGTGGTGTGGATAAGGGATGTCCAGACATATGGGTAGAGTGAGAGCCAGGGATGCATGATATTACCTGTGGGTGCCTTTGTAGAAGGCGCGCTGTACCCGTCATGGATGCACTTTTTTCCAAGCCCTTTCTTGCCTTTATTCTTTTCTTTTCTTTATTTTCCTTTTCTTTTTATTTCAAGGACTAACTAGAGGACACTGCCTTGGTGTGGTGACCAGAGCTGACAATGTTACCCACAAGCACTTTCACAGAGATGATAAGGTTGGCTCGTGATGAGACCCCCTCTCCCTTGGCCATGCAACCAAAGGTCACTGCCTTGGCGTGGTAACCAGATAGTGGCAATGTCATGTTGTTGGGTACCCATGAACATAATAGGCTGGCTCGTGATGAGACCCCCTATCCTCTTGGCTAGGTCTTGTTTTGTTATTTTTCTTCGGGTCCCTCTTGTTTCTTGCTGAGAGGTATTTTATTGCCTTCTCGAGGATCCCTGGGCAAGGCATCTCGAAGTTTCATTTTTAGGCTTTTATCTTTTACCAGCTGCTTTTACCTTCTGGGCCTTTAACCCCTTCTTCCCACGAGATAAGGTGAAACCCCACAAACAGATCATCCTAATGCCCGGACAATGGGAATGGGACAGATGAGTGAGAGATAAGATGAAAAAGTGATGGTATGATGGGAGCGGACGATGGCTCTTCAGAAATCACCCCGGTGGCAAACCAAAACCTATGGGTATAAGCTTGCTAGGACACCCTGTCAATCCTCCCAATCATGGTCAAGTGGGTTAATGTAAGATCTAAGCAGTTGTCAGAGATAAAGGATTTAAGATGCATATATCCAAAGGTTATAATGATCAAAAGTGACACATACCATGATACGTGGACCAATTACCTCATGGAGAAAGAGCCTTCTCTGATACAAGACCAATCCGATGGTGATGGATGTTGTTGCTGCTGACAAGACGAATCTGATGAAAGAAGAGAAGGATGGGCCCTCCAGGGCCATGCTCAGGTCAATCCTGCTCTCGGTACTCCATGTCTAGGACCTGTGGGCCTCGAGACATGATCTCTTAGTTATCCCTAGAAATCGGGGATAACATCTGGCTCCAACACGGGGACATGTGCTCACCGTAGAGCGCATGAGAACCTCAACATATCTGGCATAACCTGCAGACCTTCTCAACTCGATAGGGGCATCAATAAAAAAAATGGGGCGGTAATGCCACCCCCAACATATATGGACATATATATATAAACTGAAATAAAACAATCAATATGCAAATGTGAAAGCAAACTATCATGAAATGCAAATGGTATAATACATGAAGAATGCCTACTTACGTGTACTTACCTATGGAGTCAGGTTACCCCATCCTGGTGGAGTTTGAGGAGGCGTTCGCTAACAGGCACTGTGCACCTTTGTCCCTCCAGTGTAGACAGGTAATAAGAGTCATTAACTGACTTTCTTCCAACCTTAAAAGGGTCAAGCCAAAAATGATTGTTTCCTTTGATATTGGTAGGCTTCCCTTTATTGGCATCTGACATCCATACTATGTCTCCCTCCTTGTACTCTTTGACTTTGAATTTGGTTGTTCCTTGAACCACCCTGGTGTATTGTGTAGAGGGAGGCGGGTGGGAGGTGGGTGGGAGTCTGCTATAAAGATTTCCTGCTGCGAAGGACAGATCCGTACATCATCTTCTCTTATGGTGCCAACTTCCCTGTCTTTATACCTATCTATGAGTTGCAGGTATTTTTCTTTTGTGGACCTTTGTATCTGATCAAAATCTTCCTTTGCTGCAAAAGGCGTATCTTCTGGAAAATATTTATGAGGAGCCCTCCTGGTTTTGTCACGTGCTTTGTCATCTTTGATGGAATCACTGGGCTCTTGCACATGAGTTGTAGTCACAGGTACATTTCAGAGACGACCAATAGTTTCATCTTTCAATGGTCCATCCGATCCTTGGAAAAATTTGTCAAATCGCTCTTTGATAGATGGTACCTTGATGACTTCTCTCAAAGGAATGGTTACAAACATCTTGGATGATGCCCCTTCAAGGTCAAAGTTTAGGTTAACCCCTTTAGTATTGGATGTTTTAGGAAAGATTACATCCACAGGTGGGTTTTTTGTTTGGTCGGTGGGAGGTTGGTCCAACTTCTTTCTTCTATACACCTGGAACTCTTGTTTCTTTAGCTTTTCTTTCGATTCCTGGTCTAGTTTTTTTATTACCGCCATCCTGGCTGACCTGGCTGCTTCTTTCATGGCCTCTTGATGATCTTTAAAGGTGATATTTATTTGAGGGCCTTCTATGAAGTGGTCTATATTGTTTATTTGTTGATGGCCACCACTATTGTAAGGACATTCATGTTCCCAATGTGCTTCACTGGATTGAAAACACCAAGGGTTCTCATCAACAATGATGGTGCTTGGAAATTCTACATCTTTGAAAACATCTTCGTTCCACTCAATGAAATTACTTACTATCTGTACTGGATAGCCATCTTCATCCGAATATTCAGAGATATTAGAGGCATTGTTGGGATAATCACCCCAATCTATGTCTTTTTATGTCAAGGGAAAAGTGGGGCAATCTTGAAACAAGTATGGATCCACTGAAAAGGGTGTTTGTTTATCCTTCTCAGAATGACCGGTTTGTAATAGTGTGGGAATCCCCTTAAAAGGTAATTGGTCATCCGAGTCTTGCTTTTTTAGAAAAGAAATTTTCAACATTTCACGAATCCTTTTAACCCTTTGCAGGATATAGGACATACTAGTGCTTGGATCGGTTTCTTCAGACTTATCGGCTTCACTCATATCTTGATCTTCTAACATCGGTGTGTTCAAGACAAACAAGGAATCTTCAAAGTTAGGTTTTTTGTGAGTGGCCATGCCCAAATCCTCGGATGGCTCATGTTGTCTTGAGACATTTAGAACATTGTTTGTGTTTGAGAAAGCTATGTTCCATTTCCTTTTGGGAGGCATGAGTTTTACTTCAAGAATATCCAGGAACTTAGGCTTAGCTTCGGTGACATCCTCGTCACTAGATTCCCTGGGGTCATTATTGTGCGAGAGATTGACTTGATGGATGTAGTATTCGAACTCAAGGTTCTCTTCAATCTGGCAAGCAAAGTCTTGTGCTTCTTCTAGAGTCGAGGGTGACCGATCTTTGAGAGTAAACTGCAAAACTCCTTCCAACGAGTTCAAGTAGTGTTGGAGGAAAACTTCTTCTGAGAAACTAGGCCTGATCTTCTTGAGTAAAAGGTTGAATGTATCATTGAAATCCCTAATTCCCTCGCCAGAGGCTTTGAAAATATTAGTGTATTGAGAGTAAAGGGAATCCATGCTTTCTTTTTCACACCAATCTTTCTTGAAGGCTTGTTCAATATCTTCAGGGGTTTTGATGCTTCCTTTCGGGAGTTTGTTAATCCATCTTCTGACACTTCCGATGAGTGAGCTCACAAAGTGCCTTAAAAAGACATCAGGGTGTTCTTGTCTGGATTGGTGAAATTGGAATGCATCACAAAAGTCGGTCCAATTAGAGTTTCCATAGGATCCATCTTCCCCTGAAAACTTAGGTATCTAGGACTCGACCTTCTTGGGTAGATCATGTAACCCCCCTTGGGTGTTAGGTAAGCTTAAAGGACCAAAGAGTTCTTTATGAGATCATTTGGGAGAACTTACAGGGGTGACAGGATTTGTGGAGGTCACAGTAGTAGATGAAAGTATATATTGACGCCCACTACGAGTCGTCATTATCTATTTGTGGAGTCACTAGATGATTTGCTTGAAATCATCAAAGAAAAGGGAAAACACCCTAGTCGAGTCGCCAGGTAAGCTTGTAAGAAAATAGCCTCTGAGGCAAGGCTTATCGAAAATATTTGTCATTTGAGGAGAATTGACTCAGTGTTCCCTGGCAACGGCGCCAAAATGTTATCGCACAGTTTGTAGCTAGGTCAAATGGGTAGAAGGTAGGGGCCAAACTGGCGTAACAGGAACCTAACCCACCCAATGTCACCTCAATGGGGAGGTTCTTTCTCTTTAGGGAGGTTAGGCCCAGGGGAGACGTCCCTGGTAACGTGGGGTTTTGAAGAGGCCAAAGTATAAAGGTCAAAGTAAAAGTTCCTCCTCACAGGTTACCACCAAGATCAGATAGTCCGGCTAAACAACCAATAATGAAGTGTTGCCCCAAATGTGCCTATGATTCAATGGGTTAGTACTTCATATAACTATCTGATATCAATATATTGACAATTATACAATAGATATTGACGAGATCAATGTTTATCAATAATAGCAATGGAACAATATCAATTCATCAATAAATATCGAGCTGATGTAGCAAACAATATATCCAATCAATCCCTTACTCAATAAATGCTTTAGAACACCATCTAATTGCTTATCAACAGAAAATGCTACGTCAAGATGGAATAACCAAGGATGACATCAGCCTATTAGGGTTAGTAATCAGTTAGGGTTTCAAATTATAAAAGTTTTAAGAGTTGTTTGAGCACTATCACTTCAACGTTGGGGACCTGAGATCAGTGCCCAAGGGTAGATGGAGTCAATTTAAGAGAGGGCACAAAGGTTGAAGGGAATAGGCTAAGGACTAGAGGAAAAGGTTCTGAAGTGCTGCAATGGCAGGGCCCTAGAATAAAACCCTAGGGGAAAAGGGCTCACTCCAGTGTTGCTTAAGCAAGGCCTTGTGCTCTTTCCTCCTTCCTTAGGTCAAACTTGGCAAAATAGCTAGCATAAAAGACAAGTCAAGACAACAGAGTGAGGTGAGGGAGAGTGTTGCAAAGGCAAGGCCCTATCACCAAACCCTAGAAGCAGGACGACCCTAGGTGTAATTAACCTAGGCCTGGGACATCTCCTCCTTCTTGACTCTTAAAAGTCACGGCTAGCAAGAGGGAAGAAGCAATAAGAGTGTAGAAATGGCTAGGCTCTTCCTTCCTTCTTCAATGGATGAATATTTCTCTTTTAGGGGACATGAAACAAGGACCTACTTGTGTGTTTGTCACCTAGGGTTTTAAATCAGCAAAGTTTATAAATAAATGCAAGAATATAAGCCTACAACCATTCAATTAAGGAGTTTTGCAGAAAAAACACTTACATATCATGAAGAAATAGCATTGCAAACCCTAGTTGTAAACCTTCCTTCAAGAGAAATGCCAAAAATGCTAAGAAAATCCTTCCTTCAACAAGTGTGCCTCACTTAAAAGATGAAATACCCCAACAAGGGCGCAAAAATCAGATCTCACAAGAGAGTGAGTTGTGTGTTATGTCAAAATGAGGATAAATCTCCTCAATATATATTGTATCATGACCTTTAATTAATTTTAGGTCATAAAAATTAGCTGACAAGGCTTTAAACCAAAATCATACTGTTTTTACATTAAAATGTCAAATTAAAACCCTAATTGAGCTGTAATAAAGGTGAAAACCCCTTCAAGGGAGGCGCTAGACCTTTTTAGGGAAAATGAGGCATCCAGGAGCAAAACGTTGACCCTCTAGGGGCCTCTCCAACATGCCACATGTGCCACTGCTGCCCAATCTGCCTCCAAGAATGACCATGACGTCATGGTAAGAATGGGGGCGCTCTGAGCCTTCCAAGGCCAACATTCCACTTAAAAGGGGTCATACCCCCTAGGCCAGGCTCTGCGAAAGTGCCTCTGGTGAAACATCCTTCTTTTTCTGAGGTGCAAAAGCTGAATCAAGCACTGTCCTGTCTCTGTCCCTCTGATGGGTCTCAACAACCATCTAAAGGGCTCTTCAGCCCCATGGAGGTCCGAGCTAATCATCTCCCCATGTGTACCGGTCCAAAATGGTACCTGTCCGTTGGGCATGGTCCTGCACATCAAAAACTTCGCCCTCCATGGGCTCATTAGTCACAGGGATCACAACAATGTTAATCACGTTTCATCATTAATATTATCAAACACATGCATAAAAACCCTGATATATCATCCAATAACTCAAAGACATTACAAAGACCTACAATACAAGTTTGAAGAAAAGGACAAGACACCCTATTGGGCTAGTATCCATAAAGAAAGGTAAGTCTCCAAGGGGTTTTATCCAAGCCATGTAAAATGAGGTGGTGCGGATAAGGGATGTCCAAACATACGGGTAGAGTGAGAGCCAAGGATGCATGATATTACCTGTGGGTGCCTTTGTAGAAGGGGAGTTGTACTCGTCATGGATGCACTTTTTTCCAAGCCCTTTCTTGCCTTTATTCTTTTCTTTTCTTTATTTGCTTTTTCTTTTTATTTCAAGGACTAACTAGAGGACACTGCCTTGGCATGGTGACCAGAGTTGAGAGTGTTACCCACAAGCACCTTCACAGAGATGATAAGGTTGGCTCGTGATGAGACCCCCTCTCCCTTGGCCATGCAACCAAAGGTCACTGCCCTGGCGTGGTAACTAGATAGTGGCAATGTCATGTTGTTAGGTACCCATGAACATAATAGGCTGGCTCGTGATTAGACCCCCTATGCTCTTGGCTAGGTCTTGTTTTGTTATTTTTCTTCGGGTCCCTCTTGTTTCTTGCTGAGAGGATTTTTATTGCCTTCTCGGGGATCCCTGGGCGAGGCATCTCGACGTTTCATTTTTAGGCTTTTATCTTTTACCAGCTGCTTTTACCTTCTGGGCCTTTAGCCCCTTCTTCCCACGAGATAAGGTGCAACCCCACAAACAGATCATCCTAATGCCCAGACAAGGGGAATGGGACAGATGAGCGGGAGATAAGATGAAAAAGTGATGGTATGATGGGAGCGGACGATGGCTCTTCAGAAATCACCCCGGTGCCAAACCAAAACCTATGGGTACAGGCTTGCTAGGACACCCTGTTAATCCCCCCAATCATGGTCAAGTGGGTTAATGTAAGATCCAAGCAGTCGTCATAGATAAAAGATTTAAGATGCATATATCCAAAGGTTATAATGATCAAAAGTGACACATACCATGATACGTGGACCAATTACCTCATGGAGCAAGAGTCTTCTCCAATACAAGACCAACCCGATGGTGATGGATGTTGTTGCTGCTGACAAGATGAATCTGATGAAAGAAGATAAGGATGGGCCCTCCAGGGCCATGCTCAGGTCAATCCTGCTCTCGGTACTCCATGTCTAGGACCTGTGGGCCTCGAGACATGATCTCCTAGTTATCCCTGGAAATCGGGGATAACAGGGACAATGGAGAGTCAGAGGAGGAGGAGGGACAAATATAGGAGGGGGCTGAAGTAAAAGGAGCAGTGGAGGTGACTGGAGGTGGAGGGGGAGGGTGGCCAGGGGGATAAGGCAGAGGTGGAGGGTGGTGATGAAGGGAGGGGGGAGGAGGAGTGAACCTAAGTGAATTTCCGAAGTTGTTGAACCATTCGATTCGATAGGCATAAGGATTCGAGAGTGGGGAGAGGTCCGAGATACTTTCACGAGTTGGTTGAGCAGGAGTGGGAGCTTCAATGGGATTTAGGTTGGGGATGCCTTCAGTTTCTTGGGGGGAACCATAGTCATGTGCAACTCTTCCTTTGGCCGCATACCAGGCCGCTCCCCTTTTTAACTTTCCCCTGAGACGAGGCATGAAGTTTTCCCTAGGGAACTAGAAAAAGAAAGCACAGAGAAAGTTTGAGAGGTTGGTCCAAACCAACGAGACCCAGAGGTTCTGCAATAACCGTGGAGAAAAACAAGAACTCGAAATCTAGGTGGGCAAGTGGATCTCGCACCAGGAAGATAGGATGATATCAAAAACCCTGGAGAGCTAAGAATTTGGAGGCTGAGGGTGCAAATGGACTTTGGGGTGTCCGGGCTCTGGCCTAAGAGCTCCATTTCTGAGTTGTTGATGGGTCTGCGGAAGCGTCCTGCCCATCACCATAAAATCTCCCACGAAGCGAAACGTCATGGGCTTGCAACAAGCTGGCCTTGAGTGAGGTCTGAAGAATGACGACGAAGGATTTAAACCCATGAGGTGATGGTTGAGGGGGGGCACGTTTGAGCGGACTCCAGGTGGCAGGACGTCTGGCCAGATGGCCTCCCCTTTGTCTGTCCATGTATTGAGCTCGAAACAACCCCATCGGGGGGCTGGTCCTTGTTGTTGGCTATGTTTCTACAAGCGATCACTGTGGTATGGGTAGAAGAAGAGGTGGGAGAGCACGAGAAGTCTCCTTCCTGCAAGTCTACCCGAAAATTTGCCAACATATCAACAACTTGATTGGTTGTTCTTCGAACGTGGGAAGGAAGAATTACCCATTGAGGCTGGAGAATAGATTTGATTCTGATTAGTTCGTTCATAAGTCTCCAACTGGGGGAGATTTTCTCCGGGTCTCCACCATTGAGGATATGGGAGAGGAGATTAATGACAATCTGTGAATCGCCTTCTGCTATGATGGGGGAAAACCTTATATCTTTTGCTGCTTGCAAACCTCTGAGGAGTCCCCAGATTTCTGCAACATTATTGGTGTTGTGCCCCAGATTCCCAACAATGATGTGGAGGATTTCCCCTTTGTTGTTATGAATGACTGCTCCATATCCTGCAGGTCTCGCATTCCCCTTGGGGGCTGGTCTTACGACATATGGCTATAGAGGGGCCTGCGAGAAGGGGAGGGAAATTGAGTTGCCAAGAGTTAAGGATGAGACGCTCATTCATTGGGTAGTTTAAATCCTGGTCCATCCAATGGTGCAAATATATTGTTTCTTTGATATTGGAATGGATTGTGGTCCAAACTTCCTGCCAATTCTTGGAGGCCGATTTAAAAATTCGTTGATTTTTTAACTTCCAGATTTGCCAAAGAATGAAGCCCGGTAGAAGCTGCCAAATTCTGTTAAGGATGGGGGATTGAAAAGTTGATTCTCTCCATCCCTCGATTGTCTCCCGAATGCATGTACGATTCTTGTCTATGGTTCTCATGATGCTAGCACTATGATCCCAAATTCACGAACTATATGAGCAAAGATTGAGGAGATGGTTTTGTGTTTCCTCCTCTGTACCGCATAAGTGACACTAGGAAGGACCTATGAAGCCTCTTTTCCTTAAGTTATCCCAGGTGAGAATCCTATTGTGCGTCGTTAACTAAAGGAAAGTACTAATTTTTGGCCATAACTTTGCTCCCCAAATTTTGCCCCAGACCTCTTCTTTTGGTAAGGATCTATGGCCTGCCCTTAGGAGGTAAGCTTCTTGAATGTTGAAGGTGTCGGTGGTGGTATGTCCCCATATGAGGATGTCTTCCCCTTGTTGAATGAAGATTTTCCTTGAGTTGAGGTGATCCAACAATGGTTGGATGTCTAATTCACGGGGGATGTTCAAATCTTCGTGGGAGTTTTTCCATTTGCGCCAGGTGTTCCTTGTGACTTCCGGATTCCAAAAGTCAGACACTTTGAGGAGGCTTTCTTATTTCGTGAGGGGAATGAAGGTGCTCAGAGTGGGTTCAGAGTTCAGGGCTACAAGTTGTTGCCAGGAGTTGCTCCAGAAGAGGGTTGAAGTCCCATTCTGCAGTTCCCAGAAAGAGTGATTTGTTATGAGTCCCTTGTTGTTCCTAGCCGCGTTCCAAATGAGAGAGCCATGGCTCTGACTATTCCACCTAATGAGCTCCCTTTTCCGGATGGTTGGGGTGTATTTTTCCTCCAGAGGTGTGCCCAAAGGTCTTGCGGTCTTTTTAACCATCTCCACCAAATTTTTTCACTGAGGACCTTGTTGAGAAGAGCTGGGTCTTTGAGGCCGAGACCCCCTGCCTTCTTCGGTTTGCAGATTTTTTGCCAGCTAACCAGAGTCATTTTGTGTCCTTCTTTGGTTCCCTACTAAAGGAATCTCCTTTGAATATTCCTTAAGGTGTTGAGGATAAATTTTGGGGCAGCTAGAGCTAAGAAGACATAGATTGGAAGGGCTTGTAGGACAGACTTGAGGAGGATGAGGCGACTAGGCAAATTGAGGGAGCGGAAGGACCATAGGGATAGTTTCTTTTGAAAGCTGGAAATCAGAGAGTCCCATGAGGTATTTCTTAACGAGTTAGCAATAAGGGGGATGCCCAGGTATTTGTATGGGAGGGTGCTACGGGTAAACCCCAGTAACTGCGTAATGTGGTGTTGGATTTGGATAGGCATATTGAAGAAGAAGATTTGAGATTTGGAGAGATTGACTTCCATGCCCAAAGATTCGTAGAAAATGTTGATGATAGATCTGATGCAAAGCGCTTCTCGGACTGTGGGCACCCCCATTAGGAGTATGTCGTCCACGAATTGACTGTGGGAGATGGGGGGAGAAATTCCGTGAGGGGTGAGACCAGAGAGGGAGTGATCAATAATGGCTGCTTTGATGGCTCGACTCAGCCCTTCCGCCATAATAATGAAGAGGAAGGCAGAAAGCGAGTCCCCTTGCCTTATTCCTCTGGAGGGGGAGAAAGGTTTGGAGGGGATGCTATTGATCAGGATGGAAAATAGGGTTGACGATCCAAGAGACCCACGAGGGGTCAAAGCCAAAGGCGAGGAGGGTTTAATTCAAGTAGTTCCAGCTTAATTTA
>ML816104.1:34619-88062 GCA_009831015.1 Picea engelmannii | reverse complement strand
GCCAAAGGCGAGGAGGGTTTAATTCAAGTAGTTCCAGCTTAATTTATCAAAGGCTTTAGAGAGATCCAGTTTTAGAAGCATAACTTAAGACTTGGTCGTATGAAGCAAGTGGATTACTTCATGAGCCAAGATAACACTGCCCAGAATCTGTCTGCCCTCCACATAGCCCGATTGTTCTGGAGAAATTATAAAAGGTAGAATTGGTTTAAGGCGTTTTGTGGTGATCTTAGTGAGGAGCTTATAAATGGCATTGTAGAGTGCAATAGGTCGAAAGTGTGAAGGGGAAGTAGTATGGTTCTATTTGGGAATGAGAGTGAGAAAGGTAGCATTGAGGGATTGAAGGACCTGCCCTGATCTTCTAGAGTCCTCGATGATTTCCCAGACGTCTTCACGGATGATGCTCTAGCAGTTCTGGAAGAAGTTTGAAGTAAACCCGTCCAACCCAGGAGCCTTGCCCAACGGGGTATCCCTGGGGCTTGATCAACTTCCTCTTGAGTGATAGGGCTCATAAGAACCTCATTATGCTCTTTAGTGACCTCCTTAGAGATATGCTTGATGATAGAATCAATTGTAGGAGATCGATCTATGGGGGGTTCAGTAAGAAGGTTTTTGTAATAAGAGAGCAATTCCTTTTCTATATCTGCGTTCTATTGAATTTTTGTTCCTTGTTCTGAGACTAGGTGAGTAATGCGATTTGTTTGTCGATGTTGGACCATAGATCTGTGAAAAAATTTGTTGTTTGTTTCCCCCTCTTTCAGCCATTGGATGCGAGATTTCTGTCTCCAGAGGATTTCTTCCTGCGCTCGTCTTTCTGCCAACTGGTTGTTTAGTAGAGCTTCTTGCTCCTTTAGAGAATTAGTGAGGCCTTGAGATCTGATCTGTTATTGGAGGCTTTGCATTTGTTGATTGAGAATTTCCCTCGCGTGAAAGATGTTACTAAAAGTGGACTTATTCCAAGATTTCAGATGCTACTTTAGATTTTTTAGCCTCTGTTGAAATCTATACATAGGGGTCCCTGTTGGGATAACAACTTCTTCCCACCAGAGATTGATGTTAGCTTGGAAATCTGGGTGAGTCAACCAGAATTTTTCAAAGCAGAAAGGTTTTCTTCTCGAGGTGCCACTGATGTTTATTGATAAGAGAATCGACTAGTGGTTTGCATCCGGAGTGTCGATTACCGTGGCATTCCAAGCCAAACAATCCAACATTATGGCTTCTGATAATAGAAATCAGTCTAATCTGTTGGAGACATGCTGAGTCCCTGAGCGTCTATTGGACCAGGTGAAGGGACTATTGTTTGTTTCTACATCAATGAGATTCAAAAGGCCAATGATTCGGTTAAAATGCTTGTTGTCGTTTCCCAGTGTGCATGTGCCCCCCTTTTTTTACTCCAGACCTGTTATCATATTGAAATCGCCCTTGAGTATCCATAGTTGGGGGCCGATGTGATTGGAAATCCATTCTAAGTGATGGAGGAAGGCTTCCTTGTCTCCCGGTCTTGTGGGTCTGTATACATTCGTGATGTAGTTGTGTTTGTTCGAACCAATGAGATGAAAGGAGGTTGTGATGGTCCAGTTGGAGGAGAAGAAGTCGTCCAACAAAACTGTAGCTGGATTCTAGAGCACTGCCATCTCACCCATTTCCCCCTTAGTGTCGAATTCAACATGATTGGCTTGTTTCCAGCATTTTTGAAGAATAAGTGAGGCTTCCTTTCACCCACATTTGGTTTCCTGCAATAGTAGAATGTCTGGTTGTTCCTTCATAATTCTTTCTCGAAGCAATCCTTGCTTGCGTCTTGCGTTGAGGCCCCTTATATTCCAGGATAACATCTTCATGAGGACGATGAGGGTTGGAGGGGAGGAAAGCTATATGAGATCAGATGGATCTGACTTTAGTTTACAAGAAAGTTTCTCACATCTCGAATGAGCTGATGTTTTGGTTTCCTGCCTCTTTTTTTCTCATCTTTTGTAGGTTTGCGTTGATCCTTCGAGTTACCTTTTTGTATTCTGGGATTCATATTGGCACGGGTTGATCCTCCTGCATATGATTTGAGAAAGACTTTGTGGACCTTGCGCAACTGATCCGGTGGTATGG
Organism: Picea engelmannii; assembly: GCA_009831015.1. Classification (NCBI taxonomy): domain Eukaryota; kingdom Viridiplantae; phylum Streptophyta; class Pinopsida; order Pinales; family Pinaceae; genus Picea; species Picea engelmannii. The sequence continues at coordinate 85,968 of ML816104.1, read as the reverse complement.
TATACAGTTGTTGTTTTCGGTAAGCTTGCTCCAGATGCGCCATATCAATACCTGCGAGCTCCTGATCTTCCAGATCGATGTCTGGGTCCCCAATTTCTGGTCCAAGGTTTGCAGGAAGGGAAGCCTCTGAAGGGGGGATTTGGGAAGATCCTAGGGCTAATGGGACGGGGTTTGAGGAACCTTGACCAGGCGCAGGGATTGCAAGATTTGTCATGGGGTCGGAGGGAGTGTTGGGGATATTTGACGGGGTTTGAAGGGCTTTGAAAGAGTTCTTGGTTGAGGGTCTGGGGGGGGGGGGGATTTTTTTGCTTGATGCCTGCGTCGACCTGTGACTTGGGTAAAGTCATCCTTAGATTTGTTGGGATATGCCAGATTGGATTTGGTGGGGTTATTTGAAGGGCATTCATGAAAGAGGTGACCATGCTTGTGGAACTTCCGACAGTGGAATGCGATGTGCTCATAGTCTAGGGTTTGGGACCATTCATCATCTTGATAATCTATGGTAATGGCCCCGGGGAGAGCTTTGGAGATATTCAAATAGACACAGATTCGAGCATAGGCGGTGTACCTTCATTGTTTTGTTGCCTCCGAGGCTTTGACATAGATGCCAACGGTGTTGTCGATTCCTACAAGAATTTCTTCTAGCCAAAACTCTTGTGGAAGCGAATAGAGCCTCAGCCAAACCGGGGCGTATGTGAAATCTTCCTTCTTGGGGTTGAACCTTTCCATCTAGAAATGAAGGAAAAGACCTGTCGAGTTGTAAAAGTATGGGCCTCCTTATGTTTCTATCCTCCAGGTTGTCCAAGATGATAGTGAAGAAGCCTTTTGATCCAAGTTCGAGGTCATAGTGGCCCTTAGGCTTCCTCCAGTGCTAAATCCATTTAACGAAGTCCTTTTCCGAAGGCCATAACCCCAAAAATTTCCCTATCAGAGAGAAATCCCTCATGTATTGTTTCTGGTCTTCTATTCTTGGAGAATTGATGATGTATTTCGGAGCTGTCGGGGCCTGCGGGATACATTTGCTTGGTTCCCAAGTGTGAGTAGTTTTCCGGTGATTGGATTCTGGGTCTATTTCCATTGGTCTCTCCTTTTACATCTCTTCCTCCCAGATGATTTGTTGCATTTCAACCAAAAGTTCGAAGGTTGGGCATTTGAAATGTTTGGATCCTTGATCCTAAGCAGTGATAGAGTTGTAAGAGGGGCCCGTAGGCCCCCCTCCCTCGGCCTCCATGGCTGCAACAATAGGAAGCAGGACGACGCACGCAGGGCTCGTGGCTAAAACCCTAGCAGAGTGCGTCTTGAAAAAATTCTATATACAATTAAGCTGATTTTGAAACTTCTCACAATCCAAATCATCCACCAGTATTGGAGGATAAGAAAATTGAAAAAAATTATTCAGGAAAGGCTCTTGACTAATCTCCAGGATGTTCTCTACATAAGGGGGAGTAGACTCATCAAATATCATACGAGAGTACCAATAATTAAAATCATTCTATATATCATACTAGGAAAGTCTTTCTTAAGCATATTCTTCCATAATGCAAGGATAAATAATAATGTTCTCACGAGATTTAGTGAGTATATCATCGAGAGCTTTTAAGAACATGTGAAATTTTTCAGAGGCTAGAGATCATAGCATATCCATCGAAAGAACCACATATAATATACCAAAAAAATATATTAAAATATTCTATCCAATGGCACTGATATGTAAGCAATCTAAGTACATTGTCAAAATTTATGAGCTCTGCAGTCCCACGATCGTCACAAAAAAAACCTAAAAATTGTTGATTTTAAATCCGCTATATTTTTACTTTCGGAGCTCCAATTCAAACAATTATTTTTTTAAATTGGTTGATTTTGTGAGAGGAACTCAGATATATGATTTGTTTGGGAGAACTATGCACCAATTTCTATATAAACCTACAAATTCATGTGGTCATTCTCGAAAAAACCCTGAAATTATTGATTTTAAATCAACGATATCTTGGCCTCTCAAACTCCAATTCAGACGATTTTTTTTTTTGAAATTGGTTGTTTTTCCAAGAGAAACATAGGTATACAACCAATTTCATCAAATTATGCTCAGAAATATACAAGAATTGACCTGAGTGTCGCAACCCTCTTTTTTTTTTTTTTAAACCTGCAAAATAGAAAAACAAAATTGTCCATTTTTTGTGGCCAAAGAATGTGCTATGATACCACTTGTTAAGTACCAAAGATCTGAAGAGTAAATCACCACACAAGATCCAAAGAACAATATAGAAAATTACACACTTTATTATATGAAAACCCTTGAGGTAGGGAAACACCATACAATCGATCCTTTTAAGGAAGGGATCCACTCCTAATCACTTGCCTCTTCGAGGGGGCAACCTCCCAATGAGCTAGGCTCCAAATACAATACTCTTCAACATGCCTATTACACTTTTTACACCCCTTTATATAATACTATCTACCACCTAAGAACATTCTAGAGGAGGAACCTTCTAGTAATCCCTTTTACATTTATTGTGTTCACACCGACCCTTGTTTATTAAAAGTGGCCTCCATACATAACAATACATTGTAATGTATCTAGGGGGATAATAGGGGGTACTTAGGGAGGTACCCAAGGGGAATAATAATAGATATGTATTGTTATTTATGGAACCTTCTAGTAAGCCCTCTTACATTTATCGTGTTCACAATAGGTTTTATTTATTAAAAGTGGCCTCCATACATAACAATACATATCTACTATTATTCCCCTTGGGTACCTCTTAGGTACCGCCTATTATCCCCCTAGCTACACTACACCTCCAAGCTCCAATAGTTTTTCAACCACTACATATGGGTTAAGAACCTCTTACATGGCCCTCTCCCTCCAAATCCTCGATACCTCATCCCCCACAAGGATCATTTACCACTATGCCACCACATGAAATCCATCTAGTTCAGCCTTACCATCCTAACAAGGTCAAGCTTTTGCTCAACAAAACCTCCATAACCAACAAAATAAAGTAAATAATAAGGGAAACAACAATAATAATAACCAAAACCAAAATTAGAAACAAAGACAAGGGGATGTTGAGGCCAATATGAGTGATGTTGGGGGACACAAAAACAATGTAAACCCCATCAAAACCAAAACCATAACAATATGCATAAGCAGAAAACGTTCAACCAAATTTGAAAAAAAATTCCTTGTGCCCTCTGTGGTACATATGGGCATTGCACCCATCATTGCCTAAAGACCATAATTTCAATGATTGTAGGGGATACATGGTACTCCCAATGTTAGTTCTCCCATTAGCAATATTAACCATTCACAAGGGCATCGTAAATCCTCATAACTCATGATATTACACACCCATTTTCCCCCACAAAACTAGGAGGTCCTAGTGTCTTTATCTTCCAATGCTTCACTAGTTGGATGCCCTTATTCCTAGCACATCTCCATGAACTTTATGGGCATTCACCTTTAAACATATACTCGTGTGTATGGAATGCATGATTTTGATCGTGTTGAAATAGATAATACCCAATTTTCTTCTAGTGCCTTGCAAATACCTGGACCTAACATTGATTCCACGCCCCATGTGATGAGAGCACCTTTACATCAAACTACACACAACCCACCTGTAAGGGCAACACATGGCTATAATATCCTTGATGATTTAGCATAATCACCCATTTCCATGCCAAGCTTAGAGGTTCTTCAGACCTACCCCTCCCAACAAAAGGCCTTAGTGTCAACCTTGGAAGCTATTGATCACTCGAATTCATGATTAATGACCTTTGACATCAATAATGTTTATCCAATGCTTCCTCGTTTAATCACATTTTGAATCCTTGTCACAGTAGAAAATATTATCATCCATTGTTGTATTGACAAAAAGGTTCTTCTACTTATGTCATGTCCACTATGGTTTAGAAGAAATTGGGATCCCCAGAGTTGATTCCATACACTATCAACTTCCATGCCCATGATGGACACCCTTTCCAACCAGAAGGTTGTTTTAGAACATCCCCATCAAATATTGAGCAAAGCCATACTAATTGATGTAGAAGTTGTTGATGCCCACTCAACTATAACATTCCTCTTAGGTACAATTATATGTATGCCATGAAGGGAGTGAATTCCTTTGCCTTCTTCACCATGTTTTTATGGTCCCTACAAAGGGAAAATCATCACCCTAGACCAATTTACATATTATGAACCCAAACCACTTTCCAATCCCAATAATGTTTTGTGCATTGCTGGAGCTACCCTTCACCTCCCATCTTACATTGATATGGGCCTTGGTGTTTTTAAAGACTTTTGTTTTATTGGGGTTTGTAAGGGAAGACCCCCAAAGTCAAATGCGTGGGATCCTCTCCCATGTGCACCATTCATTTTCAGACCAACTACCATTTATCTTATATGAGACATCACCTCCCACTTTCGATGCCACATTTCATCTATTGGAGGAACCCTTTGCTCCCTCCTCATTGTCATCATTTCAAGATGTGTCACCCTCCACTAATGGGTCCCATCATTCAACAAAGACCATCCATCAAGAGAATCTTGTGTAACATATTCCATTTCTCTTTCTCCCACTTGAAGTGGTTGGGACCCACATCATGGCCAACCTTATCCTCCACTCCCTAGATTAACCTTTGGAATCTTGGTGTGGCACCTATCCACCCCCTTTACCAATTTGTCTACTACACTACCTATTAGTTTAATATCTAATCATGTTGATCTCCTTGGCGAGGGCACATTGAAATAACCAAATCCAAATATAACCCTCCATTACAATGTTGGAGGAACACCAAATATAAAACGTCATCACTTGGTTTGAAGGGTCTTCGCCATATTAACCCTTGAATTTGGGAATATTTGATGGAAACTTGGTGGGCATAGGCAACCAAGTTAGGTCATGGAGGATAGGGCCATTGATGAGACATGATAATTTTTTAAGGTTTATAATAGTCAAATATGGCATGATTTGGTTATGATCTAGGTGGATATTGGTGGTCACCCACCTATTCCAATTGGCTCCTCTTGACAGTTTTGAGTTCAACACGTTCTTATGTACTTATTTGTAATTGTGGGTTCTACAATTTTGAGGCTGTTTGAAGCCCTACACATCTCCAGGTGGATACTAGTGTCCTCCCACCTGTTGTCACAGGGGCAGACCCAGGGTTCAATGCTACAAGAGCATACCAACAAAACCCTAACTACCGGCCCTTTCGACAACACCTGCGAAGTAGATGAAGTGTCACTCGAGGTAGAGGCATGGGTGGTTGCAGGACTCAAGTGTCTGCAACCTTAGCTGGGACACAAATATGTGATTATACAACTTAGTAAATCACTTAGCACCATTAGTTCTTTAACATGCCATCATTATCTACTTTGATGATAAAACAAAACCTCACAATACTCACAGTACTCTACAATATATGAGCGCTTAGCATAAACAAAATAGGTTGCACGCAACTGATCAAGCACTGCGCATATTCATGTATATTAGATCTAACATTCCATACATCATTATCACCGAGCATAAGCAAATCTATCTAATCATATCAAAGCACTAAGCAAGCAGATACACACACATTTAGACAAGCACCAAGCATGATAACACAATATTTACGTGGTTCACCCCTCTCTTGGGGCTACGTCCACCAACTCTTCTTCTTTATTGTCTTCAATCAGTCATATACATGCACAAAGCCATACAAACCCTACTCCGTATAGGACAAGAGATCTACACACACCTCGCCAGATCCTCCTTCCCCGAGTTAGGTTACGGCACAAAAGTTTCTACTCAATCTCTTACAGTCACTTGCACTTAGCCTTCCAAGTCTCACACAACATGCACAAAGCATATACAATTATTACTTTCACTTGGCACTTAGCTCATCTGCTCTTTCCTACATCGCCTAGGTGTCTATTTATACATTACAAAATAGGCCTAAACATGGGTAAACCCATGGGCCGACATCCCTTTCTCGTTACATATTCCCAACAACCCAAAAAGAGGCCCAAAAGGGGGCCGAGACCCCGTTATCTCTGCTTCGTCTTACGCTCCTCCTTCGACAATATGTTGAAGTCCCAAAATAGGTCAACATGACCAAGAAACTCCCAAAACTTGGTCAAGGGACAACAAGCCCCCAACACTCACCCGTGACTCGTCCCGAGTCACTTCGATCTGACCAATTTTTCCTCGAACGCCTCGAGCTTGGCTTGAGCTACTTCGACTTGATGTTTTGTTGTAGCCTCTTGCTTGTTGAACTCTTGGATCAGTGTGTCATTCACCGGTCCTTCCAGGCGCTGCTCCATTGAGAGGACAATCTATTCAAGCTCTGCTCCCTGGCTCTCGACCTCTGTAAAGAATAGGCATGCCTGATCTTGCACAGATTGAAGTTGTTGAGTGACTTCCATCACTTTACTTTGAAGCATATGAACCTACTGCTGAGTTGTGCGTTGTTCATGCAATCTCTTCATCCTCTCTACAACTGATAGAGACTTTAGTTGTACCTGAAGCGTATCCGCATGTTGTTTTTCTTCTTGGAGCTGCGACTCCAACGTCTGCAATTCTGTATTCTCTGTAAGGTTTTCGTATGTATGGGCACTCTGATTACTTAGCTTCTTGCACTCCAAGGCAAGAGCTTTTAATCTGCCAACTGTGATGCGAGCAATTGCTTCTCGTTGGTCTCTTATCTCCTGAGGGGTTTCAGGTACAACACAGAGTTCTAGATCTGCGATGCGCTGTTGGAGCTTCTGGATTACCTCTTCCAATTATGCCACATGTTGTGGAACTTGGTCCTCGGTCTGGAATTCTACGAGTGTCACAGAGTGAATTGATCTGTTGACCTTTTCCTTAAATTCAAGTTGCTCAACAAGCAACTGTTCCTTGCTTTGTTGTAGCTCTGCTTTCTCTTCATCAAACTTCTCATGCATAACAAGCTTCTCTCATTCTGCATTATTGCGTTGTTCTAGTAGAGCTCTCTGTGCTTGCGCCAGAGCCTAGGTGGCTTGTGTTGTTTCCTCTTGTGCTCGTCGAAGGTGAGCTTCAACCATATCAACAATCTGGTGGATTTGAGCTGGCTCATCTCCCAGTTTTGATGTTCCTGCTGGTAGAGGCATAGTGTAAACTGCACAGTTGGACTGTAGTGCCTGCTGCACTTCTTGAAATTTGACCTTGATCCGACTGAACATCTCCTCCTACTTGGCTTCCTGCTTCTCTGCTATCTCCAATGAAGCATCGTTCAGTGTAGTGACGATGAAGTTGAAGTCGTCTGAGGTTAGGGTGGTCTCGAACTTGGTTTTAGTTTCTTTCATTTTCTTCCTTGAAGAAGGTTTCGAAGGGGAAACCTTCCTTTTCTTTGAGGGATCATCTTTGTCTCTTGGTAGTGTGACCTTGTCTTTCTTATGTTCGCCTTCAGTGTCATCTATCTCTCGGCCATCCCCTCCTCGCTCAGGTGAGATAGAAGGAGTCTGTGCTAAAGTGTTGTGGACATCCTGGGCTCCTTCATTCTTCTTGGTCTTGCTCTGTCCAGGTGTATCGTGCAGGACTTTTGGACTATCAACATCAGAGAGCTCTTCAGGGTCAGCTAGGATAAGAAGGTCCGCCGACCACTCCTTAGTAATCTATTCTAAGTCTCCCTCTGTTAGTTTTTAGTAGGACTGCAACTGTTGGTGATGCTCATCAGCGCGCGGTGTGATGTAGATGAAGTGGCAGTCCACGTTGAATTTCATCAATGGCCTAAATATGTGAAGTGTTTTCGGGGTGATGCGAGGCGTAGCCTGGATGGCGATCTTCAGTTGGTTGTAATAAGTGTGGAAGATGGCATTGGAATACCACTACTTTTTCATGTCGTTGGAACACCACAACGTACTGAACTTTGCGGCCAATGGTTCAAAGGGCTTGACATCCGGGAAGGTTGCACCTTCCGACATCTCCCATGCGATGAAAGCGATTAAGATCAGCAACCAAATGTAATGGAACTCATAACCTTGGTCCTGCTCTTCTCTACAGTCAAATTCCAACTGGTTCGCGAGGTACTTTGCCCAATTCATTTTTAGGCCTTCCATGCACTTCCCTGAGAGGTCGACTACAAAGCCGGTGACTTGGATTGGTCTGTTGTTCCATACTAACTTCCTTGCAATGAGTTGACAGGTGAGGCATACTGCGCCATTCTGAATAGAAGATACCTTATAGCCTCGCGTGCCTTTCTCGACATCACCATAAGTCTTTTTGATCTTTTATGCTAAGGCTCGGTCTGTGGTCTTTCCAAGGTAAAAATCCTGTGGGTCGGGGCCCTGCATGCTCAACCTTGTGATTCTGTGGATCAGTACCAGATGTACAGTGATGCGGTGGTTTAACCATAAGTAGCCGCCATGATAGCTCGACAACAGTAGCTTGACACAGGCATTGACTTCCTGGTGTCTTCCGAAATGTGGGATATTCATGATGTTCAACAAGGTGGACTGCGCGAGGTCCGTAGTCCATTACTGAGGGACGATCTTTGCGTTTTTACCCTTTGTCTTCGTCAGGTATTTATATGGAGCAAGCATGCTATAGAACTTCCTATCACCAAGTTTGAAGTCACTGAACTTCAACGTGGTGAGCTTATCCTGGTCGGCACGAACTGCGCACACTTCTTTCAGAAGGTACACAGTGACCAAAGTGTAGTTGAACTCTCTGGGTACACTATCTCTGTTTACTACGCCGCTCAGAGGTGGTAGGTAGGTAGGTAATATGCTCGAGATCAACTTAGCATTCATAAGATCGTCTCTATGCTTAGTTCTCTTTTCGTCTGTTGGCCGGGATGGGCCAGCTCGAGAATTCGACGGGGAGGCTTGCACTCCTTGTGTCGATGATGCATGTACACCTGTAGACAGTCCTCTACCTGACATGGTTCTTTCAGTCATTAAGTCGATCAAAACTTCTGTCGCAGTTGCTTCTTCGACGGTGATCTCTTCGGACATACGCACTCGGGATGGATATCTCAGGTTCTCATAGTAACGTGGGCACTACAATAGGGTAGAAGGCAAAGGCGTAGTGATCACTGGGAAATCTTAATCGCAGCTGCGAGCTCAAATTCTCAATTTAGCAAAATTGTTCTCGTTGCATGGAGCGGTGGGATAAATAGGTAAGTCGAAAAGGGTTGGCGTGCAACGGGTATGAGCCTCCATTAACTCTTGTTCAATCCATTATAGCACGGTCTAACAATCTGATGATGAACCTTTATTTCTTTTCTATCCGTTCGGAGCAGAAGTGGAATGGATATATTGGTCCCAACGACTATATTGCTTGATCATGGCGAAGTGCCATATGTCTTTGTTCTGATATCCCGGGGAAGCTCAAATTCTGTAATTTTTCTTTCTGCGAGGTCTCCTCTAGAACCTCCCGTAATCATTCAGTATTATCCCTTTTCTTTCTTATCTTCCTAGCCTTCTTTCCAGTGAGCTTCGTCTCGATAATTCTTTTCGCATTCTGATTCTTTTCTTCTTTGGTCTTAGTTACTTCGCACTATTGAAATTCTTTCCTAGGGTTCTTGGGTAATACTTCTTTTGTGTCTGAGATAGGTAATTTAGTCTCCCAAGGATCCTCTAGTATTCTCTTAGCTTCAACATCTGGGTTGCTAGTATTAAATATCCGCGATCTGCTCTTCTGTTCCTCAATCAAGTGCGCAATCCTTCTGGTCATAAAGTCTTTTAACTCTTGCTTCTTCTGTTCCAAAACTTCTTCTTCTTCCTTTCGTCTGGCTTGATCTCTATCAATCCAAGGTTTTCCTATTAGCATGGTAAACGGGACGCTGGCTTCAACAAATTTAATAGTCTCAAAGTCTTCTTCTGTCGAAGTTCCATTGACAGTCATGGGTATCCGAGCGAGCCTTCCAGCGAGCCTTCCACATAGGTTTACTAGCTTTCCTCTGAATAAACTTATTCCTCCTAGTGAAGGGGTCATAACAGGCCTCCCTATAGCTTCCCAGGTTCTTTCTGGGATAATATTCGTCTGTGTTTCCTCATCCAGAACACACTCAATGTCGAAGTCCTCTATTCTTGCTTAGATGCATTCCTTCTCTTTGAATATCTTTGATAAGCTGACATGTCGGTGGTCATTCAGGGTTTCTCGCATTTGTAGCAATACCTTCTCTGAGTCTTATTGGGGTTCTGCCTTTTCTGGATTTACATTAGGGTTTTCTTGATTCATATTCATTCCTTCAAGCTTAGTGATCATTCTAGGGTAATCCAATACTTCATGGTCCATAGCCTTACAACAGAGACAACTAGGTCTTCCATCGGGGCATTCCTTAGCAAGATTTCCCGGTCTTTTGCAACTATAAGGGAGGGTTAATCCTCTCTTTCATTTCAATGATCCCCAACCTCTTCTGTACTGCGCACCAGGATCATGGTAGCTAACCTGCAACAAATTCTTTCTAGGATCCTTCATCCATTTGTTAATCCAAACATTCTTTCTATGCATAGGTATAACATATCTTTCATTATTCTTATCATATCTATTCATATCAAACCTTTTTTCATCTATTAATACCCTAGCTTTCAAACTAGGACAAAATGACGCAGTCTCACCCGCAGGCATGCCCGCTCCTTCAGGATCTTCTTTTCCTCTCGGACCCGAAGAACGCCAAGGTTCTTCTATTTCCCTATCGAGAAATCTGCACCCACAGATCTCTTCTGCGCGATCCCCCCTTTCTTTACTTCTCGGAGGATCGGAACTCGCGGCTTCGCAAGTTCACGGTCGATCACTGGGCTCTTGAATCCTCGAGACCCGATGGCCAGTCAACGCTGACTTCTCCCTTTCTTCTATCGGGAATTTCCTTATCGCGCTTTCGCTACTTACGATATCGAACACTATGATTTGCCGACTCCCGATACCCGACGTGACGAAACTCCGACACACACGCGTGAGTTGACTTTTCCACCTCCCGTCACTTCTATCGGGATTTTGGATTTCGCGGGATCACGAAACATGATGTCAATGGATTCAGGACTTTCCTTTTCCTGATACCTGATATGGTACGCCACTTGTCCTCCACTAACTCCTGTTGTGGCCCACACAACTCTCTCGTCGGGATATCGCGTTTCGCGATGTCAAGCTGCAAAAGTTTCCTGCCTTCGAAATCTTCGATGCTCCGAACCCCGACTCCTCTAAATATCCTGACATGCATCCCAAATGATGGATGGTTCTGGGCTCGTCGGGATGTCGCGGATCGCGATATCGCAATTCTTGTTGCACAAATTTGGAGCTTCGACTCGCGAATCCCCGATACATGATACCACGTGTAGATCTGACGGTCCTTGTGACTTGGGATCAACGACTCTGCCCCTCCTGAGCTTTAAACCTTCGGACCTTCTCGTCGTAAACCCCCTGCACCTCCGCGAGATCTAACGTCTCACGACGATTCGCTGATTCTCCCGGGGAATCTCGACCGTCCTTTTCTCCTGGTGAAATTCTGCGAAATGACTAAGTGTTCTTCTGCAGAACTTTCCCACTCGCTCGCAAAACTACGACGCTTCTTGCAAGCTTTCAAGGCACCAACTCCTTGTTCTCCCCTCGGTGAGTATTCCAGGTTTTATGCCTCTTGAGCTTCTTCATGACTCTCAAGCCCTTCAGAAAACTTCTTGCGCGCACTGCTTGCGGCAAACCTTCAACGACGTCTAAGTGTTGAAGTCTCTCGACTCCGCGCACTCCTGCAGCAGCAGTATTTCAGTTCCTTACTCAGGTTCGCAACCCTGAGACTTTCTCTTGGCCTGCGCACTCCTTGCATGGCTCCTATTCCCAACCGCACCTTCGGGATGAACGAGAATAAAAACTATCTCTACCTGAACCCTTCTGTCAACGCACTCCTTGCGGACAATTCGACTGCACTCCTTGCAAGAATCCTCTGGTTCAGTTAGAGAAACAATTGAAACTCATTCCATCTCCCTCTCAGACTTCAATTCATACATGAAATTACATACACAACATATACAAGCAAATGTATGACAGGAAGCAACCATTCATGAGCATATCAACATCAAATACACAGAGTACAACACAAACCATGAATTTGAATAAGAACTTCTTCTATTAATTCAAATGTCTGTACATTGGTGTTCTTACACAACTCTCTGCTTGCTCTTACTTGATAATAATACAATGATACAACGAGGGTGTCTATATCCGTTTTCCCTCCAGCTCCTAAGTCTATCAAATCTAGAATTAAATTCCTATCTACCTACATTAACTAGATTAAATGCCGTCTATCTACTAAGGACGAGAGCTATCCAATCAAGGTCCATTTACAATATACAAAGGCGCCTCTTCTTAAATGACTTATTTAAGATTTGCGCAACAGCCCCAAATCATTTTCAAAATTTGTGTTGCTTGTCCAGCTGTCCTCCGCTTCTGCGCTGACTCGCTTGATGAGTCGGCGATGCTCCTACATCATACTCCTCGGCTTGAAAACTTTCATGGGCTCCTGTCCATGAGTTCCTGCACGGTCTGTCCATGCTTCTGTATCTCCGCTTCATTCTCCCAGCTGGCATCTTCCACTGGATGGTTCTTCCATTTGACCAGATACTCAAAGTATTGCTTCCTTCTGGTCTTCTTACCCACTCTCTTGTCCAGTATGCATTCCATCTGCGATTTCTCTGCAACTGGCAATTGTTTCATCCATTGGATCACTGGCTGCTCAGTTCCAGTTTCTGCTTCTCCATCCCTGTATGGGTATAAATCTGAGATGTTGAATATCAGAGATATTTCGATCCCATCTGGTAGCTCGATCTCATAAGCATTTTCTCCGAATTTTCTCAAGACCTTACATGGTCCGATTTTCTTCATTTTCAGCTTGTTGTATGTTCCCCTCGGGAACCTTTCTTTTCTCAAGTGTGCCAGAACTAGATCCCCAAATTCAAACTGAAGTTGTCTCCGATGCTGATATGCTCTGCGCTTATACTCTTGGCTTGATTCCAACAGTTTCTCCTTCACCTGGCTCTGAAGTTCCTTCATCGCCTCAGCGAATTCTTCTACACTAGCGCTGCTAGTAGCAGGCCGTTCTGGATCCCTCAGTTCAGAAATTCCTCTTGGCTGCATCCCATACACAATCTGAAATGGACTTCGGCCTGTGCTCCTGTTCACTGAATCATTGTATACAAACTCTGCTTGCGGCAATATGCTATCCCAGCTGCTATGGTGCTCTGTCACCAAGCTTCTCAGCAAGTCTCCCAGACTTCTGTTCACCACTTCCGTTTGTCCATCCATCTGAGGATGATAAGCAGAACTAAACATCAAATTAGTTCCTAGCTTCTTCCATAATGTCCTCCAGAAATGTCCTATGAATTTAGTGTCTCTGTCCGAAACTATGCTTTTCGGCAACCCATGAAGTCGAATGACCTCCTTGAAGAACATATTTGTGATGTGAGTCGCATCGCTGGTTTTCTGGCATGGAATGAAGTGTGCCATCTTGGAAAACCTGTCCACTACCAAAAAGACTGAATCAACACCTCTTTGTGTCCTTGGCAACCCCAATACAAAATCCATGCTAATCGCATCCCATGGCCTCTCTGGTATGGGCAATGGATGATAAAAACCTACATTCTTCTTTCTCCCCTTCGAATGCTGGAAAATTCGACATCTGTCAACGAATCTCTTGACATCTGCTCGCATTCCCAGCCAAAAATATGATTCATTCAGCTTCGTGAATGTCTTGTCATGGCCAAAATGTCCTGCCAATCCACCACTGTGTTTCTCCCTCAACAAGTTCTCCCTCATGGAGCAATTTGGAATACACAGTTGATTGCCTCTGAATAGCAACCCCTCCTGGATCATATAGTCTATCCAAGGACTCCGATCTCTGAGAACTGGATTCTCAGCTGCATCATATGCTTCTGCAAAATCTGCATCTCCTGCGTACATGTCCCTGAGATTTTCAAAACCCAATGTTTTGACTCAGAATTCCTGCAGCAACAAACACTTCCTGCTCAAAGCATCAACCACTTTGTTAGCAGTACCCGAAATGTGTTTCATCACAAATGTGAAATTCTCCATATACTCTACCCATTTTACATGTCTCTGATTCATCTTTTCCTGTTGAGTCACAAACTTTAATGCGTGATTATCACTATACAAAACAAATTCCTTTGGGATCAAGTAATGCCTCCACTTCTTCAGTGCCTGTATGATAGCATAAAATTCCTGATCATACGTGGAGTATTTCAATTTTGCCTCATTCAGCTTCTCGCTGAAATATGCAATTGGCCTGTCCTCCTGACTCAAGACCGCTCCTATGGCAAACCCACTTGCATCACATTTCACCTGAAATGTTTTCTGGAAATCCGACAACACCAACACTGGTCGTTCTGTGATCTTCCGTTTCAACAACTGGAAACTCTTCTCAGCCTCTGCTGTCCAGTAAAAAGACTTATGCCGCTTCTTGACTGTATCCATTATCGTTGCGCTAATTCCACTGAAATTTCTGATGAACTTCCGGTAGAAACTAGAAAAAACCATGAAAACTTCTCACCTTAAAGATATTTCTCGGTGATGGCCAATTCTTGATAATTTCTACCTTATCTGGATCCATCCTCAACTCATTTGCGGATATAACAAAACCCAGATAAATGAGTTCTGTCTTCATAAATGAGGACTTTTTCATATTTATCAACAGCTTCTCCTGCTGTAGCTTCTTCATCACAATGGCTAAATGCCTCAGATGTTCAGCCTTTGTCTTACTAAAAATCAGGATATCATCCAGATATACGATGACAAATTTTCCGATGAAATCCTTCAGGACTTCATTCATCAACCTCATAAAGGTACTTGGTGCATTCGTCAAGCCAAACGGAATGACTAGCCATTCATATAATCCTTCGTTGGTTTTGAAGGCCGTATTCCACTCATCGCCTTCCCTCATGTGAATCTGATGATATCCGCTTTTCAGATCAATCTTTGAAAAATACTTTTCCCCACTCAGGCAATCCATCAGATCATCCATTCTCGGCAATGGAAACCTATACCTGATGGTTATCTTGTTGATGGCTCTTGAGTCGGTACAAATTCTCCATCCTCCATCTTTCTTCGGACTGAGTACCATTGGAACAACACACGGACTCAAGCTTCCCCTGACTAACCCTTTGTCCATCAGCTCCTGGACCTGCTTCTTGACTTCTTCATTTTCTTGCGGCGTCAACCTGTACGCGGCTTTATTCAACAAACTGGCCCCTGGTATGAGGTCTATATGATGACTCACACTCCTCATTGGTGGAAATGAATGAGGTAATTCGTCCACTATGATGTCAATGAACTCTTCCAGCAGTTCCTGAACCTCCTCTGGTAAATCATCCACTCTTGTGCTAGTCAGAACAATTCTTGGTTTTCTAACCACAAAGAATTGTGGATCTTCTTTCTTCTTTACCTCTATAAGAAGTTCTTTCCCACTCATGAGAAGTACTATGTTGTTTACTTCCGGCTTCACCTCCTTATCCTTTATCAGAAGCAACATGTGTGTCCTCCCATTCTTCTCTAAAGTATATGTGTTCATTCTCCCGTCATGAACCACATTTCTGTCATATTTCCATGGTCTACCCAACAATAAATGAAAAACATCCATAGGAATGACGTCACACAAAATTTTATCATGGTATCCACCTATCTTGAATTCAACCAAACATTGTTTAGTAATAGTTACCTGGTGTCCCTTTTGTAGCCATGAAACCTTGTATGGACTCGGGTGATTAGTTGTTTCCAGCTCCAATTTTTCCACCATCTCGGTTGAAACAAGATTATCTGTGCTACCGTTGTCCACGATAACCTTGCATACCCTATCCTTGGTATTGCAAGTTGTTCTGAAAAGTCTGGTCCTTTGGACTGAGCTTTCCACTTCCCTCTCGGGTGTCAAAAGGACTTTACGCATCATGAGCGATCTTCCGCCTTCTGCATCTTCTGCCTCAACATCCCGCCTCTGCGCTTCGGTGATGTGAGCTTCTCCAATGTCCTTCTTTTTCTCTGGACACTCGTAAGACTTGTGCCCATTCTTTCCACATGTGAAGCATGTGATTACTCCACCTCTTCCTCTTCCTCTACCCCTGGTATGAGGAAAAGTGTTGTTGTCAGCATAATCTCCTCTCTGTTCATTATGATGCCCTCTCTGTTCAACATATGGCCCTCTCTGTGAGGTCCCACCTCTCTCTGCCCGAGTTTGAGGTTTCTTCCATTCGTCTTTGGGCTTCTGAGTTCTTTCCTGGGACACCGACTTGCCTCTGGGCTGACTTCTGCCTCGGCCCCTCTGACCTTGCCTACGGCTCAGCTTTTCCTCAGCTTTCAAAGCCATCTGATAGGCGTCCCCCACAGTCCGAATGGTCGCCATACTCAATTCATCCTGAATTTCGTATCTCAGAACATTCAGGCATCTAGCAACCTTCTCATTATCGCTCTCCCGATGACCTGCTCTGATGTTCATTCGATAGAATTCCTCCGTGTATTCTTTCAATGTCATCAACTTCTGTCTCAGGTTCTGCATCCTCCTAAACAGAGTAATTTGATAGTCTCTTGGGATGAACTTTGCCTTCATCTTTGCAATCATTCGATCCCAACTCTTGATCTTCTGTTTGCCTTTGCAGCATCTATCTGCTTGTAGCTCATCCCACCATAATGCTGCATGTCCTTTCAGGCGTGTGACAACATTTCTGACCTTCTTATCCTCTTCAACATCTTCATAATCGAAGTATGTATCGAGAACTCTAATCCAATCTAGAAGCTCTTCTGCATCCAGATTTCCCTCATAGACTGGAATGTCCATCTTTGCCTTTGCACCCATGCTGCATCTTCAACTGCGACTTCCTCCTCTCGTTCAACCTCAATTTCACTATCGGAATCACTGAGATCCCCTGTACTAGCTGTGCGTCTTTGCGCTGTCTCCATGTCTTCAAGTCTTGCTCAGAGATCATGCATCTGCCTCTCCATTTCTGGATTAGTTACCTGCCTGCCTCTTCTTCGCACCTCTCTATCCTCCGGATTAGGCGACTGCATGTCCCTTCTCCTGGGCGGCATGATGAATCCTCTTCTCAGCTATAGAAAGCAAAGAGCCTTCCTCAGCTCTGATACCACAAATGATGCAGTCGCACCCGCAGGCACGCCCACTCCTTCAGGATCTTCTTTTCCTCTTGGCCCCGAAGAACGCCAAGGTTCTTCTATTTCCCTATCGGGAAATCTGCACCCACAGATCTCTTCTGCACGATCCCCCCTTTCTTTACTTATCGGAGGATCGGAAAACGCGGCTTCGCAAGTTGACGGTCGATCACTGGGATCTCGAATCCTCGAGACCCAATGGCCAGTCAACGCTGACTTCTCCCTTTCTTCTATCGGGAATTTCCTTATCGCACTTTCGCTACTCGCGATATTGAACACTATGATTTGCCGACTCCCGATACCCGACGTGACGAAACTCCGACACACACGCGCGAGTTGACTTTTCCACCTCCCGTCACTTCTATCGGGATTTCGGATTTCGCGGGATCGCGAAACTTGATGTCAATGGATTCAGAACTTTCCTTTTCCCGATCCCCGATATGGTACGCCACCTGTCCTCCACTAACTCTTGTTGTGGCCCACACAACTCTCGCGTCGGGATATCACGTTTCGCGATGTCAAGCTGCAAAAGTTTCCTGCCTTCGAAATCTCTGATGCTCTGAACCCCAACTCCTTTGAATCTCCTGACACGCGTCCCAAATGATGGACGGTTCTGGGCTCGTCGGGATCTCGAGGATCGTGATATCGCAATTCTTGTTGCACAAATTTGGAACTTCGACTCGTGAATCCCCGATACACGATACCACGTGTAGATCTGACGGTCCTTGTGACTCGGGATCGACGGCTCTGCCCCTCCTGAGCTTAAAACCTTCGGACGTTCTCGCTCTAAACCCCCTGCGCCTCTGTGAGATCTAACGGCTCACGGTGATTCGCTGATTCTCTCGGGGAATCTTGATCGTCCTTTTCTCCTGGTGAAATTATGCGAAATGACTAAGTGTTCTTCTGTAGAACTTTCCCACCCGCTCACAAAACTACGACGCTTCTTGCAAGCTTTCAAGGCACCAACTCCTTGTGCTCCCCTCGGTGAGTATTCTAGGTTTTATGCCTCTTGAGCTTCTTCACGACTCTCAAGCCCTTCAGAAAACTTCTTGCGCACACTCCTTGCGGCAAACCTTCAACAACGTCTAAGTGTTGAAGTCTCTCGACTCTGCGCACTCCTGCAGGAGTAGTCTTTCAGTTCCTTACTCAGGTTCGCAACCCTGAGAATTTCTCTTGGTCCGCGCACTCCTTGCACGGATCCTATGCCCAACCACACCTTCAGGATGAACGAGAACAAAATCTATCTCTACCTGAACCCTTCTGTCAACGCACTCCTTGCGGACAATTCGACTGCACTCCTTGCAGGAATCCTCTGGTTCAGTTAGAGAAACAATTGAAGCTCATTCCATCTCCCTCTCAAACTTCAATTCATACATGAAATTACATACACAACATATACAAGCAAATGTATGACAGGAAGCAACCATTCATGAGCATATCAACATCAAAAACATAGAGAACAACACAAACCATGAATTTGAATCAGAACTTCTTCTATTAATTCAAATGTCTGTACATGGGTGTTCTTACACAACTCTCTGCTTGCTCTTCCTTGATAATAATACAATGATACAACGAGGGTGTCTATATCCATTTTCCCTCCAGCTCCTAAGTCTATCAAATCTAGAATTAAATTCCTATCTACCTGCATTAACTAGATTAAATGCCGTCTATCTACTAAGGACGAGAGCTATCTGCTCAAGGTCGATTTACAATATACAAAGGCGCCTCTTCTTAAATGACTCATTTAAGATTTGCGCAACAGTCCCAAAGCATTTTCAAAATTAGTGCTGCTTGTCCAGCTGTCCTCCGCTTCCGCGCTGACTCGCTTGATGAGTTGGCGATGCTCCTGCATCACAAAACCTACCAGATATACTTAGATCCATACTCTAGAAACAAAATTTTTCACTTATATTACTTCTACAAAGCATAAATCTTTCTGATCTAAAACTTTTTAACTATTCCTACCTTTACCAGAGCATAGAACTAGCATATCTTACCTCTTTAAATAAAAAAATTCCTCTTTTACCCTTCTTAGAGCACAAAGCTTTCAGATCTTGCTTCTTTTCTTCAGATCTGACCTCCTTTCTTCATATTGGGATTCTTTCCTTCAGACATGGCCTTCTCTCTTTAGTACAAAGCTTTTTAGATCAAGTAGAATACTGCGCACTAGGGCACAGATCTACGCACAGAGCTTTCACAATTTCAGGAAGAATCTTTTCACAGAGCTTCCTCTTTCTCAGTTCCCAACAATCACAGTTTCAGATCCTGGCAACAGAACCATTTATTGGCACAGGGGCAGACCCATGGTTCAACACTACAAGAGCATACCAAAAAAACCCTAACTACCAACCCTTTCGGCAACACCTGCGAAGCAGATGAAGTCTCACCTGAGGTAGAGGCAGGGGTGGTTGCATGACTCAAGTGTTTGTAACATTAGATGGGACACAAATATGTGATTATACAACTTAGTAAAGCACTTAGCACCATTAGTTATTTAATAGTTCTTTAACTGCCATGTGGGTAAAAGGGGCTTCGCTTCATTTAATTGTCAATAGCGACAATCAAAGGAACTTGAACTTAGTAGAGGTCATCAAGAGGTTGGACCTACCGATGACACCACACCCACAACCCTACACCATTGGCTAGCTTTGCCAAGGAAGGGATTTATGTGTCAGCCGACAGTGTCGGCTTCCCTACGACATCAAGCCTTTCAAAGATGAGGTATTGTGTGATATTGCTCCCCTTGAAGTTTGTGATGTTATTTTAGGACAACCATATTTGTGGAAGTGACATGTGTATAAGTCTAGACCCTGCAGTGTTATTATTACTATTGGTAGACAATTGTACAGGATCCCAGAGGTAGCACTGCCTACTTCTATTTCTTTAATCTTTGCTAAGCAATGCAGTAAGGTCATTTCACAGACCAGAAAGTTTGTCTTCTTTGTGATCTGTGCTCACAGTAAGAAGAAGGTCACCGCCACATCCGTGGCCTCTACACAGAGCCTCTCTTTGCAGTAGAAGAAAGTGGATGGGATTGTGGAAGAGTATAAAGACATCTTCTCTTCACCCATCGGGGTACAGACACACTACCAAGTGAAGCATCCAATTGATCTAACCCCCAGAGAACCTATGCCTAATGGACCAGTCTATCATCGCTCGCTGATGGAAAATGATGAAATCAAGCGTCAGATCCAAGAACTGCTTCAAAAGGGGCACATCAGACCCAACTCCTCCCCTTGTGGAAGCCCGATTTTACTAGTGCAGAAGAAGTACGGGACTTTGCGGCTCTGCATTGATTATAGAGCATTAAACAAAATCACAATCAGGAACCGGTACCCAATTCCCAAAATTGACGACCTTCTTGACCAACTCAAGTGGGCTAAGTTCTTCAACAATATTGACCTTAAGTCTGGCTACCACCAGTTCCCATCGAACCAACTGATGTATGGAAGATAACTTTCAAATCTAAAGAAGGTCTCTTCAAATGGCTGGTCATGCCCTTTGGCTTAACCAATGCACCAACCACTTTCATGAGGTTGATGGATGATGTATTGAGACCCTTCACCAACTCTTTTGTGGTAGTATATTTGGATGACATCCTCATCTTCAACAGAACATGGGAGGAGCACATGCAACATATTCAACGAGTTTTGAGCACTCTGCGGCAACACAAGCTATATGCCAACTTGGAAAAATGCTCCTTTGGCATGAATATGGTCCAGTACTTGGGATACATTATTGATGAGCATGGGGTACATGTTGATCCAGCTAAGATCCAGATCATTTGTGACTGACCAGCACCAACCACACTAACCGAGCTTCAAATCTTCTTGGGACTGGCCAACTTCTACCGATGGTTCGTGTTGGGATTCTCCCATATTGCATGGGCCTTACACCAAGTGACCAAGGGCGATGACAAGGAAAAGTTCACGTAGGGGAAGGAACAACAATGAGCATTTGATGATCTGAAGCATCGCTTATGCTCAGCTCCAGTACTCTCCTTACTCGATCTACAAAAACCTTTCGAGATTGAGACTGATACATCTGACTATGTTGTAGGCACAGTTCTCAATCAACACGGTTATCTGGTAGCCTACCATAGTGAGACACTCTCAGATACTTTCCGTAAATACCCCGCCTATGACAAGGAAATGTATTCCATTGTATAAGCATTTCGTTAAAGAAAACATTACATTCTAGGAAAGGAGACAATCATCCACACTGATCATAAGCCTCTACAATTCATATAGACACAGGGGAAGTTGTAAAATGACCGCCATCATAATTGGTCCACCTACCTAGAGTAGTTCCATCTCAACATCAAGTATAAGACAAGGAGCACAATCCGCGTCATTGACTGCCTTAGTGGATCTCCTGTGGCTGCACTCACCACCATGCTCCATTCCTGTGGACATGAGGCATCTGAGTGGCCCCAATTTTATCAACAACATCCAGACTTCGCCACCACCTATCATCTCTTGGGTACAGGCATGAATGTCACCAATTTTCACATTCAAGATGGATTTTTATGCCATCTGGGCCATCTATGTGTTCCTACAAGCGAGCATGCAAAGATGATTTGGGAGGCTCACTACAGTCGGATGACAGGACATTTTGGCGTGGAGAAAACTGTGGCAGTTCTACATAAACATTTTTATTGGCCAAAACTTCACCAGGACGTCAACAAGTATATCAGATCTTGCACTGCCTATGCCATTTCCAAGCCAACCTGTTGTGGGTGGGAAATCCCTCCTATGGACTAGGACTAAGGGTTTTATCATACATGCAGAAATGACCTAAAGATTCTTACTTTTTACCATCATCCCATGCCTAAACCCCATTACTCATATGTAAATACAAGGCTCAAGAGATTAAGTTGACATACCTTATTTTTCGTGTTTGATGTCGGTCCCTTTTCGCACTTGGTCATTCTTTGACTGCAACTCTCCTCCCAATGCTGACCTGCATTCACTAAAGACAAACAAAGAACTCCACATGCACTTGATCTATGAACTAACGGGTTAGAGTTTTAATCAATCATACAATCAATATTCCAATAATGACAATCTCATATGGCGGGACGGGAAAAGTAATTCTTTTATTAACTTCACAATGATACCTTACAATGATAAAGTTGGCTACTGCTCCTCGATTCTGGTCCTGGGATCCTCTTTCACTGTCTTCCAACTGCTTTGCTCTATACTTCTCTTTGCACAAGGATGGCTAAAGGTTGGGACAAAGGGAATGCTCAACCGGGTATAGTTTCTTTACTATGTTTCTCCTCTTCCAAATGGGACCCCTAACCCTTCTTTTATAGGCTAGAAGAAGCTAGGTATTTGGTCGAATGTCCGGCCATGCATGGCCGAAAGGTTTAGTTAACTTACCCAAAGTTGTGTGTTCCATCAACAAATTTCCTTTTTTCATGCTTTTGTAGGTACACGCGGGCTGTCTTGGGTTAGCTAGCATGTACACGCGTCCAGTAATGTAGTAGGGCACGTGGGCCTTTATAAAAGGGGTTTTTAAGAAGAGTTTTTCACCAGTGTTTTGACAAAGAAGGAATCTGAGATGGCATGATGCCAGGTAAGCATGTCTGGTGCAAATTAGGTTTATAACAGATGCCCCCTAATGTGTGAGGTCAGAAGAGCATCTGATGGCCGAAATACATTAACAATCTTCACCGATGTGCCGAACAAGTGATCCCAGGGACTAGAAATCAGGAGGTGTCATCTGCAAAATAATAATTGTCTCACCGAGGCGGGCATACCCATGCTCAGGATAAAATAAAATCATGGCTACC
The DNA here is from genome assembly GCA_009831015.1 of Picea engelmannii. Classification (NCBI taxonomy): domain Eukaryota; kingdom Viridiplantae; phylum Streptophyta; class Pinopsida; order Pinales; family Pinaceae; genus Picea; species Picea engelmannii. The sequence goes on along the minus strand of ML816104.1, from coordinate 63,060 downwards.
AATCAAATAAACTGTAGATCCATGTCTTATAACTATATAAAGTGTAGCCGCGAGCAATACAATCGAGGCTACATCTCGAAATCAAAAAGATATACGTGTAGACTATCCATCTTCTGGAAGCTGATAAGGCCTGATGGCTAGAGATGAGGTCTTCAGAGCTCGAGAAACAACTTCAAAATCTCCAAAACTCGGGTAGGAGTGTAATATGAGTGTAAGAATTCACTACCCAGAGGTATTCGACGGCTCGTCGGTCATGGACTAGAGAATCTTGATGATCAGACTGAAGGCTTCATTGATTTCGAACAAAGACTTGATTGGACGTTCATGATGGCCGGGCATGAGGGCAAGAGACAAATTGCAGAGGGGCTGACCTAGGATTGGTAAAAACTTCCCTTGGACAATAGCAAGACAAATGATGAGACTCAAGCAACATGGCATTAACATAAGTTTATGAGGCAGGAGGCAACACAAACTCTCCATATGTTTGGAAGAATAACCAAATGGAGGAGGACACAACTCTATGTAGCGAGAACAACTTCCTAAGGTCATATTAAATCCCAAGGCTTGACGAAAAAATGGAAGGATGTGATTTGTCCAAGGGCGACTCATTGTGCTGCCAATAAAAATAAAATACTTTCCCCTTCCTCTTTTTGGGGTATATTTGATTTTTTTTGTCTTTTTCAATAATTTTGGAAAAAACATAAAAGAATGCTACGTTACAAAGGAGGAATCGAGTGTCACAAACATACTAGTTCCAAGTGCATGGAACACAAGGATGCTCAGGGCAAAGGGACATATGCAAGAAAAGGACACTCATGAAAAATCCTCCAGAGGCCAAAGGTGTCAAGACGCAGAGGCAAAGTGCTACAGGGCTTGTGTATAAGGCATGCTTTAGATGGTTCAGTTGAGAGCAACATGGAGCCGACATTAGGCCAAAGACGCGGGTATGAAAATGCGATTAATAAAACACACAATGGTAACGTCCTTCGATGTGAGTTTAGCGATCCCAGAGAATGTAAGCTCGACGATTTTTCATATTTAGAGAGTCTGAAAAACGTAAAAGGAGACTCCACTAGGGTACCTTTTTCGAAGGTAGACTAGTCGGTTCGAAAAAGGGGTAAACTAGCACCGAAAATATGTCTATTCAAAACCATTTTAACAAGTGTGATAAAGACAAGATCACTCGGCCATTTTTTCATTTTTAAGGAGTCTGAAAAAATCTTAACTATGGACTTCGTCAGGAATGTTCTTCTGGACCATTTTAACGAGTGTGAAAGAATAAGGTCACTCGATGATCTTTTCAATTTTAGGGAGTCTGAAAAGAGCTTAACTATGGACTCCGTGGGGTTCCTTTTTCATACATTTAGTCCCTTAGGCCTGAAAAAGGGTTAAAATGATACCTGAGAGTACTCTTCTAGAGAACTGAAGTTTCTTAGAGTATACCTTTGTTCGTACAGTTGACCATCTGGACCGAAAAAGGGGTAAACTACCGCTGGATAGACGTGACTTCAAATTTCAGTTTAACGAGCGTGAAAGGCCACAAGATCGCTCGACAATATTTTCATGTTTAGAGGGTCTGAAAAAGGGCTTAAAAGAAGACCCGTTGGGGGCTACGACTCATGTATGAAACTGGTTCAGGTAGAGCCCGCTGCTAGGCTCAGACCAAGAGACTCTTTGAGAGTCAACTTGGGAAATCTCCCAAAAGGGAAGAAAACACAAACCACGGTGTAAGTCCTCCCTTGGTATAGAAACCATAGTCATGGCTTCAAGGATAGCCTCATCTGAAGGCAATTCAAAATCTGAGAAATCATGCAAATGAGGGTCGACAGTCCCAAAAGGTGAAGTAAACTGACTATACTCCATATGACGATGGAGGTTCTGGCCAGGGCTGGAAGAGTCTATCAGTGAAGAATCACAAGCATGAGGGCTTGAGGATCTACAAGCAACGAGATCAGACTCAGAAGGATACTCAAGCCCACTTGGACTAAGAGGGGGAAACAAGGGCTCCCATGCCCCCATTGGATACACTAATGGATCAATGGATGATTCCAAGTCTCGAGAAGGAAAACATGATTGCGCAGGTTCCTTCTCAGAAGCAATTGAACACCGAGGATAATACGCCACATAATTAACCCATGGAGTGGTAGAGTCTACACAAACGCTAGGAACATATAAAGGGGTAGTTTGAAATAATGTTGAATTAGGATGGTGATTATCAGATGCCAGCTGGTTGATAGTGACAATGCTTCCATTGTGAGGGAAATGCATCATTCGGAAGAGCGTAGACACTACAACATTCATAGCATATACATAATCATGCCCGAGAATCATCTTGAAATCTAATGGGCCTTGCACCACTATAACATCAACAAGGGCAGTCTTCCCACCTAATGAGATAAGCAACTGAGGAAGAATCCCCAAATATTTGCTAGGATGTCTGTCAAAAGCCAACAGCTCATGCGAAGTAGACACAAGCTTGGGAGATCCCAATACTTTCCAAACCGAGGAGGATAAAATACTTGCAGACGCTCCCTCATCCACAATACATCGATAAATGTTTGTTGAATTAACTTCAACCCTTATTTGAAAAGGTGCAGCAGAAGGAAGACGAGGCTCAACAAGATCATTCCAATCAAAGGAAACCATCCTAGGGCTTGGAGGGGGTGTGCTTGGAATGAGCAGAATGCCCCCTTGTTTTGAAAGTATTGAACCAGAAATGCTAAAAACATAGTCGGTAGACACGTCACTCCCCAAAAGAAGAGTGGGATCATTCGATGAATGCATCGGCATGATCACTTTTGAAACCAATGGATGAATAGGCTGTGGGACTACATGGTCTAAAGGCACCTCACCCCCCAAAAGAGGAGTGGGATCAGCCGATGACTGCATCAGCATGACCACTTTCGCAACCAATGGTTGAATAGGTTGCGAGACTACATGGTCTAGAGGCACCTCACCCCCCAAAAGAGGAGTGGGATCAGTCGATGACTACATCGGCATGACCGCTTTCGCAACCAATGGATGAATAGGCTGTGAGACTACATGGTCTAAATTCACCTCACTCCCCAAAAGATGAGTGGGATCAGTCGATGACTGCATCAACATGACCACTTTCTCAACCAATGGCTGAATAGACTATGAGGAAACCTCAGAAGACTCAGAATCAGAAGAGCTTGCAGACAGGGACCACAATATTTGTACCTCTGGAATGCCAGGGCACAAATGAGTAAGGTGATCTCCCTTGCATAGCTTACAAGGGAACTTAGGCTTACGACCTATTCATCTAGGTTTCTCAATAGAATTAATGCCCCCAGCATGACTAGTAGTGGTTAGTTTCACATCTCCAACATGACTTGTAGAGGTTAGTGATGGGTTGATAACATGACTTGCAGAGGCTATAGACCTATTACCAGTATGACTAGCAGTGACTGGACGTTTCCCCACAGCATGACTTGCAGAGGGTGAGTGTGTGCCCCCAACATAACTTGCAGAGGCTGGGTGCTGGTCTTCAACGTGACTTGCAGAGGTTGTCAACCTATCTCCAACATGACTCGCAAAGGTTGGTGATTTCTTCTTCATATTATTCCTCTTTCTATTTCGTTTAGACTTTCGGTTACTAGTAACTGTACTTTCACCAGAGGCGGGAGAAGGAGGAGGAGAAGACTTTGCTGACGAAGAAACATCAACAAGGTGCCCATGACTTAAGGTGCTTAACTGAGAAACGTCAAGAGCATTCAGGACATTTGGAATGGTACCCAACCAAACCGGTAGTCCCACATTCAACCCAGGAATGTACAAAGTGGTCATCAAAGGGACACCAACGTTTCTGAAGAAAGGAAAAACACAAGAATCCCCTTGCGAAGGGGTTCCTTGGTTGGTATTGTCAGGAACTTTAGCCATGAAGATCTTATTTAGAGGTTCTCCCCTTGCAGGATCGTTCAAAACTGTAAAAGTCTCACACACAGACTCTGAAGAACCAGTGTTATCAAAACAACGCCTATAAAGAGGCGGCTCCACATTTCTAAGAGGAAGACTGAAAAGTCCTCTCAACCGGCGGAGTGGGCGATCTACCACCCTAGGTCAGAGACCCAAAGCCACGAATGACTAACTCACTATGGAAAACTAGGGAGCATAGAGCACACACTAAAAGTTCCTAAAGGCAAATCAAGCAAACGACTAACTAGTTGGAAGAACAGTTACACCAACCAACACTAGAGCAACTTATCGGTGCAAGTGCAACTCGAATACAGAAGCACCCTCCGGTATACTTTGTAAAGCGTGGTCCGATGTCTGCCCTAGGTACTGCGGTATACCCCCGTGGTCACCTGTGTATGTCACTAGAAAGATAGGCAACTAGGTTGCCAGCGTGCGAATAGTCACCAAGCGGGTATAGTCGACAGTCGGGTAGACCACAATGAAAAGGGTATCAAGCCCAAAACCTGCCAATGGTATCGAAAGAAAGTGGTCTGGAAGACAACTGAGGACCTCGAATGGATTCGAGACCCACGAAGCTCTGTGGCAAATGCAATCGAAAGAATCCCAAGACAAGCCCTCTATATGTGTTCTCCACTACGATTGGTCCGATTTTGGATGGGTTATCTCCGCTACCTTTCCGCACGGGACCTCGTGTTTAGCCCCTGTGTTAGAGGAGGGTCCCATATAACTTTCATGATACTGGACTTCTACACTCCTTAGCATAGACTCGTATGTTTGTTTTATAGCCTTGAAGAGTTTCCTCTCCAACCTAAATCAAGGCTCTAGCCTAATGTAGTTGATGGACCCTACAAACATAAAGTCTAGTAAATTTTAATTAGCGTTCTTTTTACTGGCTTGATTTACTCAAAAGGGTACGGTAGTGCAACTGATGGTGTTAAGACTCTTGCGAAAAATGATGAAACTTAAATGAACACTGGCAAAGAATGATTATATTTCTTATTTTTTTTTTTTTGAAATGATTTTAAAATTAGAAGAAAACACAACGCTATGCTAACTTCTTTTTCTTTTTCAAATAACAATGCAAAGAAAATGCCAGGAAAGAAAGGGATCTAACAAACTAAGTTTTTTTTTTATATTTTTTTCCAATCAAAGAAAAAATAACAAAATATTCTAAAATGCATTTTTTTAAAAAAATGCAACTCATTTTTCTTAAAATTTCAAGCTAAAAATAAGTTAAAAAAGCTAGGAAACACAAGAAATGTTCTAAATGAAAAAGCAAGCTATAATAGAGTCCAAACCTAGGGTAAGCTGCTATGACAGAGACCAATAACCCTGAGAGATATAACTCTTGACAAGGAAAATGATGACTGCCTCTCCTTAAACTAAAATTTTCTCAACAGGTACACTACTGACAGTTCAACAGCCAGCGTATGCACGCGAGCTGTGTAAGGTTAGAGCTCGTGTACACGCATGCAAACCGTATGCAAGCCGCATGTACCTCTGCAACTCTTCAAATATGAAAAGACAAGCAATCAAGCACTGACAGAGACTACTGGTATTGAGAACCAGAATCTCTTGAAGACTCAGAAACTTACTTTGACAGAAAAAGAAAACAATTGAAGGAAAATTTCATAGAACAAAACCAATCTGAGGTGAAACCTAAGCTACAAAACTGCAAAAACAAAGACTAGAATGAGTTCTAGAAAACCCTTGAGAAGGATTACTTCTGACAAGGGAGAGGATGACTGCCTCTCTAAAAGAAATTTTTTGAAATCATACACGCGACTGACACTTCCTTAGCTAGCGTGTACACGCGGGCTGTGTGAGGGTAGGGCACGGGTACACGCGTGCAGACCTTATACAGGCCGCGTGTACCTCTGTGGGTCTCGAAAAAAAGATGCAGTCAAGCAAAGAAACTGAGATAACTGGTATGGAAGACCAGAATCTCTGTTAGCTCAGACTTTTGTAGAAACTTTAAAAATAAGTAATGAAACAAAATTTTAAAAATATGCAAGAAAACATATTCCTAGAAACCCTAGAGATCCCCAATATGGTCGCCAATTATGTTGTGGTGGGAAATCCCTCCTATGGACTAGCACTAAGGGTTTTATCATGCATGCAGAAATGACCTAAAGATTCTTACTTTTTATCATCATCCCATGCCTAAACCCCATTACTCATATGTAAATACAAGGCTCAAAAGATTAAGTTGACATACCTTATTTTTCGTGTTTGATGTCGGTCCCTTTTCGTGCTTGGTCATTATTTGACTACAAATCTCCTCCCAATGCTTACCTGCATTCACTAAATACAAACAAAGAACTCCACATGCATTTGATCTATGAACTAATGGGTTAGAGATTTAATCAATCATACAATCAATATTCCAATAATGACAATCTCATATGGCGGGACGGGAAAAACAGTTCTTTTGTTAACTTCACAATGATACCTTACAATGATAAAGTTGGCTACTGCTCCTCGATCCTGGTCCCGGGCTCCTCTTTCACTGTCCTCCAACTGCTTTTCTCTATACTTCTCTTTGCACAAGGATGGCTAAAGGTTGGGACAAAGGGAATGCTCAATCGGGTATAGTTTCTTTACTATGATTCTCCTCTTCCAAATGGGACCCCTAACCCTTCTTTTATAGGCTAGAAGAAGCTAGGTATTTGGTCGAATGTCCAGCCATGTATGGCCGAAAGGTTTAGTTAACTTACCCAAAGTTGTGTGTTCCGTCATCAACTTTCCTTTTTTCGTGCTTTTGTAGGTACACGCGGGCTGTCTTGGGTCAGCTAGCGTGTACACGCGTGCAATAATGTAGCAGGGCACGTGGGCCTTTATAAAAGGGGTTTTTAAGAAGAGTTGTTCAACAGTGTTTTGGCAAAGAAGGAATCTGAGATGGCCTGATGCCAGGTAAGCATGTCTGGTGCAAATTAGGGTTATAACACAACCATCAAGAAGCAATACTTATATACCCCTCTTCCTACTCCCGAGAAGCCTTGGGAATCCATCTCGATGGATTACATGTTTGGCCTACCATCCACCAAGCAAGGCAATGATTGTGTATTTGTGGTAGTTGATCAATTTTCAAAGATGTCCATCCTCATAGCTTGCAAGAAGAACATCACAGTGGCAGATACTGCCAATATCTTCTTCGAATGAGTGCGAGTCCATTTTGGGATATCACATACCATCATCTATGATCAGGACAACAGGTTCCTCAACACATTTTGGTCGAGTCTCTGGTCATTGTTGGACACCAAGCTCACTAAATCCACTGCTTTCCACCCCCAAACTGATGGCCAATCAAAGGTCGTCAATTGGATGACTGTGCACATCCTGCGCATGTACTACTCTAAGAATCTGCGTACATGAGATGATAGTCTACCCTATGTTCATCACAGTTACAACAGGGCTTTCCATAACTCCATCGACCATAGCCCATTGCAGGTGGGTTTGGGATTCCAACCCCTGGGTCCCATTGATGTTTCACTACCTCTTGCAACCACACATGAATATTCCAATGCTCAGTGTGAGACCGACAAAGCCATGAGATTCATTGAGTGGATTCAACACATCCACCAATAGGTCCATGAGATTTTGCGGAAAGCCAATGCTAAGTACAAGCAACGCCATGATTAACACAGAGTACTGCACCAGTTTCAAGTGGGATACAAGGTCTGGTTACATTTGTAGAAAGAGCGTCTTACAAGGCCCCATTGGAAGTTCCTCCTACTTCGCTATGGGACTTACACTATCATCGAGGTTGTGGGTAGCAATGCTTTTGAGCTCAACACTCCATCCTTCCTTGGCTTGCACCTCGTGTTCAATGTGGACCTCCTTCGGCCATATTTTCCACCATTATTGGACACCTTAGAGATCGCAAAATAGCAGATACATACAAAGCTCAACCCTGACTGCATGGAACATGCATCCACTGATAAGATAGTGGACACATAGGTCAAGGGCACTCGCCAGCAGAGGATCCAAGTTTATCGGGTTGTCAAGGAAGGGTATCTCCTACACCAAGGAAAGTGGCTCACCCAGGGCTAAATTCAACAAAAGTTTCCTCACCTGATGGGGGAACTCAACGCAATGGAGACCATTGCTTCCTAAGGGAGGAGGACTGATCCAGGTGGATATTGGTGGTCACCCACCTATTCCAACTGACTCCTCTTGACAGTTTTTAGTTCAACACGTTCTCCAATTAGAACATATGCGCAAGTGGTGAAACAAGTGGTTGTGTAAGTGTGTTTCAAGTGGTGAAAAATATTATTTTGATGAAAACATTTGTGAAAATTAAAATCACATTGTCCAAACTCTAGCTAGACACAAGCACTTTGTATTTTGTAATTGGGCCTTCCAATTGTCATAGACAGTGATAATGAAATCCATTTAATGAGGCAAGTGAAGGTATGGTAGAAACAATTATACTGAGATCCCCAAAGGGATCAGATCTAAGGGAGCAACAATTAGTTGTCTTAGGTGCCTTCATAATCCCATGAAAGCCACCCAGTGGTAAACCTAATATTTTATCAATAAGATACATATTCATAGATCACAGACAAGGGATTACCAACTTCAAGCAATTAAAAGGTACATAACATGAAAGAGATGGGAGGCTTTGTCGAACTACCAACCCCAGCCTAAGCATTGACATTGAAACAAGAGTGTGACCCTTGTGTTGACAAACACATCCCTTAGAAAGGATCTTAAGTTCTCTAGGAGAACAACTATGTTTCAATGAGAAACAATGATGGAGGGGTTCTTTTGAAGCATGCTTCATAGTGTTAACCTAAACTACAATTTCATTTTGTTCTGGGGAGAGGATTCAATAAGCTAGATTAAGTTGTTTTCTTTTCTAAGAGTCTCAGATTTGCAACATGAGTCAACCATGTTTATCTTTAAGGAGTATGGAATGATGAATTTTACGATCCAAATTTTTATAAATCAACATAGTTACCAACTTGACGAGAACTCTCTAAAGTTCTCATTTTTAAGAGGTCACATTTAGTCATTGTTTTTATCATTGTTTCAAAAAATGGTGTTATCGATAGAACCCTTTTCTTCAAGGTAGTTTTTTAACATTTTAAATCTTGTTGGCTATAAATTATCAACATTTTTTTCAAATGTTTTTATTTTCAATTTTTGTCTAAAGCGTTTTTATTTTATTTTTTTCAATGGTGTTTTTTCTTGCTTTTCCATTTTTTTCAATGTTAATAAAAAGACTAAAATTTGTCTTTTTTAACAATATTAAAAATGCTATATATATATATATATATATATATATTTTTTTTAAGTTATGGTTTTTCATCCAATCACATGTTATAAAGTAATTTAAGATGCCTATGTTTTAAATACAATGCAAAATATTTGTTTTAAACTCTTTATTAGTTGACAATTGTAGCTAAATAACACTACTTTTAAACATTTAACAAAAAAAATACATTTACAAGCTAGTTATAATGAAAATGCATACATTTTGGACACTGTAAAATAAAGCATTTTATGGCCACAAGTTTTCTTATAGAGAGAAAAAAATAACATTTTTTACATATTCCATATATAGAAATTGCAATATTTAATGTTATTTTCACTAAAATAATAATTCACGTAAAAATGAAAGCCAAAGCGTAAGTCATATAATATAATAAAGAACATATTAAAAAGATTAGTCGTATTATATATATATATATATATATATATATATATATAATCTTAAAGTCAAAACATTACAAATGTAATTTGTCAAATTGAGCAATGACTATTAAATAGGCGAAATTCATGATTTTAAATAGGTACATCATCATTTTTTCAAACGCCATTCAATTCTTCCATTGGATCTTGTATGTTTGCAAGTTGTCCAAAGTTATCATTTCCAAACAACCCTTTCAATGGCGGTTGAGACTCTTTTGACATTTCTACATTCATTATGAAATCACCCCCACCCCCACCTAATATTTGTGTGTGCACGTGTGTCCTAATGCTATAATTATAGTTTATAAATGTTTTACTTTTTTTTTTTTTCTTCTAATGTTTTGTTTTCATTTTTTTTAAGTGTTTTTTCATATTTTTTTGTTAATGTTTAACTTCCTGATTTGTAGGTACATACATACATATATAAGTGACATGAGGGAAGATCGAACATTGTTCCAAAAAATTAAAAACTGTACAATAAATAAATTAAAAAAAAACTATAATTATGGTTTTATTGTATTCCATATTTTTTGTAAGATAGATAGTATTAGTATTAATATGAAAAAAAATAGAGAACAAATATAACTGTTTTTGGCTTGCAACCTGGGAAACAAGGACCACAGTAGTAACGAAGGACCATTTTTTTTGCTTCACAAAATTTCTGATATTTTTTCAAAATGACTGAGAATCTAAACTTATGCTTAATTATTCTACTGATATCATAAAATAAAAACACATGCCAAGTGTTTGAGGAGGTTGTTGTTGTTCCTCTGTTGGGCATTTTGATCCATGCTTTTGCACATCCTTCTTAACGCTGGGTATTTTAGACCTAGGGTTCGTCTAGAGTTGTCCAACAAAAACACAAGAGCATCGACATATCAATCCTCGACCAAGATTGAGGAAGGTCTCACCCACGATGCATAGAGGATCACATAGAGCATAAGGTCTTGTGATAGGGATGAAGGATAAACATATGAAATGTCATCAGGATTGAAATGACAAATTATCAGGACTAAGCATTAAAACAACACACACACATGTTCAACTCATATATAACAGACACAATGGATCAGAACTGTCACATATTTATTACTAAAGTCATTCCATCACAACAAAAGTATACATTGCTCAAGATATATACATATGACCGCCATAGAACTTCATATCTTCTCTATATAAAGCCTCATAGTTATAAGATACTGTGCAATGCGACTTTTCTCAACACTTAGACATATACAAACACATAAATATATTCAAAGTATTACAACATTACAATAGGCTCAAAACGAGTTCGATACTGAAGACTCAATGAATCTCTCTTTCTCAATATCACACTAGTCTCACCAACTAGCCCTATTTCTAATATTAGTGCTTCCTTTTATAACTTTCGTTGTAGGGGAGTGTCTTCTCTTTCTACTCTATTCCACTCGTTTGCCTAATGAAATTGCCTTGCATGCTTCTGGTGTCTGCCAACGCTCCACGTAGAATTCTTGTATCAATGAAAATCTTAACTGCCTAGCCAGCTCATCCTCATGCCATCCCACATCCTCATATGCTGTTGGAAATAATCATTCGGGGAGATTTCCCGATGATTCATTTCTTGATTCTAGTGAGCATCTTCATAGTTTTCGGCACAACCGACAAAACTTGGACCGACGAGCACTTGGTAGACTATGAGCTTAGCTCACAACTGGCAAAACTTGATTCACCGTGCACTTTATGTCATTCCTTGCGCATTTCCTTAGGCACATGCAAAACTATGGAATGAGCACACACAACTTTGTTTGTGTGCGCGTGTAAAACTAAACCCAAAACTTTGGGTGCCAACATGCCCCCACTATTATTATCTATCTCGTCCTCAAGTCATCTGCTATAAGTTTGTAAGACAAATAGTTGGAGTAAGAGCCAATCATCGATCTTCAAAACACGTCATGATTACATCCTTTCTGAGTAAGAACAAATCATCTATTCAGGTTTTAGTAGCAATCTAAACCAGGTCCTAGGATGGATCAAGCAGGCCACATGGTGAAATATGGAGTTGAAGTGCATGCGGTTAGATTCTCTACCTAGAACCTTTTCTGGTGATTGTGGAGGTGAATGAGGGATTTTTTAAAATCCCACCATCAAACACCAACCATGAACAAGAAGTTGGGTTCCCTCAAGAGAGAGCATCATTATCTGCCTGTTTGTTTGTTCTGTTTGGACCAAGACGAGTAGAAAGCCTTGACCATTCTTCTTTTGGAGGGTCGAGGTTCAATGGGGAGATGTGAGAAGGGGGGTAGTAGCAATGAGGTTGGATAGATGGAATTAGTTTGACCTCACTGCTACTGAAGGAGGTCCCATGACGATGGCTAAAAGCAGGGCTTCTGGCGAGCCATTGAAGGGGGCACCTTTCTATCAACAAAGTGGATGATGCATGGAAGTTGTTTACGTAGCTATGTGTTGAGAACGCTAGTGAACTACCATGAGTAAGAAACATAGGTCAGGGAACTGAGATGGGCTGAGCTAATACTGGGTAGGAAAGAAAAAGGAGGGACCACGACCGAGTAGTTGATAACAGACTGACATTCAACATAAAGACTGAATAGCTAGTAATGAAACTGCTTGGGTGAACTAGAAATAATAGTGTATGGAAATTCTGCTAGTCCAGGCCATGACAAGGTAGTGGGAAAGTTAGGAGAAAGGCAAGGGATGTGGAGAAATACTCCAACAAGTGCATTGGAGGGATGATATATATAGAGAGAAAAGGGTGAGAAATAGGGTGGAGGGGAGGAAGAATATTCGATGGGGATTAGCTTGGAGAACAAGTAGAAAGTGGTGGCACAATTTAGCTCATGGGGAGATCGATATACCCAACCCACTATACTGAATATGCTTCTAGGGGAGAGGGGTGGTAGAACAAATTTATTGTACTCGTGGCATATGTGAACTACCCAACTTGGATTACTTTCCATTTCAATGCATTGAATCACCAGGAAACTCTTCAAATACCCTTGTGAATTGTCAGACCGGAGCCATACCTTGTAGCTATGTCAGAGCATCAAATGGATTTGGAAATCCGGAAACCTGCTTAAACTATCACTCACACCCGTCCATATGCTTGACTGATGTGATTGTTGTGTTGTTCAAAAAGGTAATTTATGTCGACTATGAGAGATGCTACCTGTTGTACACCCTACATTAAATCTATTCTACCTATTTTCAAAACTTAAACTGGAAATTTAAATAGTTGTGTCCCCCCTCGGGCCATAGTAAAACTTCAACCTGCTGCCATTAATGAGTCCCTTAAGTGGCTAACCTTATAGGGTTTCCAACTTGGCGACACCTGCTTCACGAATGTAGACTAGTTGGAAAGGACCCAGCCATTGCATGTAAAGCTTGCCTGGATGGGGTTAATATTTGATGTCGTATAATAATACCAAACAACTAGGATGGAGAATTTTCTGGCAGATGCTCCAATTGTGCCATGCCTTCTGTCGTTATTTCTCAACAACTTGACTGAAACTGGCCATCGTACGATCTTCTTCGAGTTCCATTAGCTTGTCTAACATGTGCTAAAGAGACTGATCATTGGTCATCTGTGTGGCGAGGGCGACCCTGAGGCTAGGAACAACAAATTCTAGCTGCATGACCGCTTCTTTTCCATAGACAAGTTAGAATAGCGTGCGATTCATCAACCTTTTTCATGTGGTTCAATAAGCCCATAGGACTACAGGGATACCTTGATCCTAGTCATCATGCTGCACATTGCAAATTTTTATTGGAGCATGTTCTAAAATTTTGTTGCAAGCTTCCACTGTACCATTGGGTTGAGGGTGATAAGGGGTGCTCTTCTGATGATGGATCATGAATTCCTAGGTGAGTTGTTAAACAATTTCATTCATAAATGTGACCCTTGGTCACTCATCCACACCTTTGGACATCTGTATCGAGTGATGATATTCTCACAGATAAAGCACACTGTTGTTTCTGTTAACTGGTGCCGCATCATCCCACCTTGTAAGGTATTTGGTCGCAGTAATGATGCAGTGTGCCCCTGTGCGACGCACGGTAGGACTGATGGGCCCAATAAAATCTATTTCCCATTTTTTGAAGGGCTAAAGTGAAATCATGGGGAATAATGGGATCTCGTCTCTGCGGCAGGGATTTCAAACACGTTGACATACTTCGTAGAGTTTGCAGTAGTCTTTAGAGTTTGTGAAGAGAGAGGGCCACTAAAGCCTTGCACACATGACCTTACGCGTGGTAGACTCACTATCATTGTGGCCTCCAACAATACCTTCATGTACCTCATATAGGAGGGTGTCTTATTCATGTTCTAAAGCACAACGATGTAGGATTCCATATGCACCCAAATTATACAATTGGGTGGCAAACAACTGATAATCAACACTACATGTCACCAGTTGTCAACATTGTGCAAGAGTATAGTCGGTGGGAGATTGGTTAGTGAAGAAGAATTCTACTATTTCGTCTAATTGATTAGGTATGACTTCGACTCGGTAGAGCTACTCATCCGAGAGTTCATCATCGAGGCTCACAATAGCTTCCCCAATCTGAATACACAACATATGATATGGTCCAACATTGTGTTTTCCAAGCTTAACAATAACTTCAAAGTTAAATTCTTGAAACAACAACAACCAACGACAAATTTTGCCACCGAGCATTGGTTTGTTGGCAAAATACTTGAGGGTGGAATGATCAATGAATAATTTGAAAGCCAACCCCAACAAGTAGTGGTGAAATTTTAGCAAGGCATATACCATGGCTAGGCCCTCGCCCTCAGTTGTAGTATAATTATTTTCGACATCGGACAACTTCTGGTTGGAAAAATAGACTGGATGATTGATGTTTCCCTCCCCTATTTGTGCAATAACGATGCACAGTGCAATGGATGAAGCATAAACGTGGACATGGAAGAGCTTCGACTAATCAAGGAAAATCAAAATGGACATAGTAACTAGTTCTTCTTTGAGGGTATTGAAGGCTTGCAGACATTTCGTTGTCCACTCATACTTAATAACCTTGTGCAACAAATTTTCCAATGGAACCGCAATTTGAGCATAATTTCGGATGAAACATCGGTAGTATCATGTATGTCCCAATGTTGCACGCATTTCTCGGCCTGAAGTGGGCACCACCATTTCTAAGATTGCGACAATCTTAGCTGGGTCCACCAACAATCCGTCTTTGCACATGGCATGGCCCAAAATATACCAAAGGGTGTATAAAAGATGCACTTCTTTAAATTCAAAGAGATATGTAGTTGGCGGCATCGATCCAACATTAGTTAAAGAGCTTTCATATGATCTTTTAACAGACTGAACACAAACCAATCATTCAAGTATACTTCAAGGAACTTGTGGATAAATTCCTTGAAGGATGTGACCACTATCCAAGAAAACATTACAGGGGAATTTTTCAAGCCAAAGGGCATGACTGTGTATGTGAATGACCCCCATTCGATCACAAAGGTGGTTTTTGCCTGATCTTCCTCTGCGATCCGAACTTGATGATATCCTGAGAAGCCATCTATGAATGAGTAGGCTTCCTAGCCGCAAAATTTTTCCAACACGTCAACTGTGAAGGGTGTCAGGAAAGGGCCATGGATGCAGCGTACGTTCAGACTCCTTAGATTGACACATATGCGAATTTCCCCAATATTCTTCAGTTGCACAACCATAGGACTAATCCAATCAGATTCTTCTACTGGGACAATGATACAAGCATCCAACATTCTATCTAGTTCTTTGCGCACCTTTTCTTTATACTTATGATTTAAGAGATAGGGCCTTATTTTGACTAGTTTAGCATATACTTTGAGTTGAATATTCATAACTCCCCGATCCAAAATTGGATCCAGGAGCTTGATGGGGCTCAGAAAGGCCTAAAAATAAAAGTTCTCAGAATGAATTCAAAACAGACGTGTGCATAGGCCTCATCGATAAGAACCTAACACAACTTGAACGGGCTCAAATGGACGTTGTGTGCTCCATATATCACGATCTGTTCATTTGACCAAACATGCAAAAAAATGTTGACTATACAGTTCGTATAGTGCCACGTAGCAGCTGACTGTACAGGCCGTACGATCGTACAACTGATGTGGCAGGGTACATGGTGCTGACATGGCAGAGTATGTGGTGCTAACATGGATAGAGGCTCACTGGGCAGTTCATGTGACAGGTGGACCAATCAGGGAGTGACATGTGTCACCACTGCAAGGGTGACATGTGGCACATCCATATAGATGACGTGGTAGGACAGTACAACACATGGCAGGGTATAGTTGGAGTAGACACATGGCAAAGGCAGACAACTGGACTAGTCAGCGATTGACCCGTGGCATCAGGATTAGGTGAATGTGAAGGTGCCACGTGGCCCAGACATGGGCTTCCACGTGGCATCCATTGGTTGGTTAATATCATTGCCAAAATTTTGGGACTCTTGGAAGTTTGAACCCACAACCTCTGGATAGGGGCAAAGGACTTGGCAGGGCCGGGCTAGCCAGCCCACCCTCGCACTATTTATTAACCTTATACATTTCCACTAGTATTTAAGTTTGTTTACAATGTATTTCGAACGAAGGTATGGGCTAGGGCCTAGCCCCAACCCTTGGCGCACCCATAAAACCATGACAGGGGACCTGCTCTATATGCTATTGGTGCAGAGGTTGGATATGGTTGTAGCCCACGAATTCGGTGGTAGCATATGAACCGGGGTTATACCATAGCGCAAAGGTTGTGGTTTGGTGGATATATGTGGCGTTAGCCCCTGATTTTGTGGGATTTTGCATGTGACCGTTGATCTGTTACTAGCGCAGAGTTTTGAGTTGGTGTCCAGTCGGTCGGGCCAGCCCTCCGACCAAGAGCGTGCAACCAGGGGTCTATCCATATTAACGAGGAGCCAGGGGTGAGGCCACATGCACCATCACCATGCGACTAGGAGCCGAGATACAAGGGGCCAACACACCCAACTTAGCCCGAGGCCACGTGAAGGTACCTAATATGACCATGGGCCAGACCTCAAGGGGATTTCACCCTGTATTTGACATAAAGTGTTTTTTAAAACTTTATTATAAAGTTTTTTATGATTTTATCAACAGATTTGAGGGATTTTGGTCATTTTTGGGGGATATTGGGCCGTTTTTTAGGCCAGATCTTGGGGAGAAGTTGGGAGATGGTTTTCAACTTTTGATCTATATAAACCAGGTCTTTTTGAAGCCATAGAGGAGGTTCAGAGTAGGTTTATGCTGAATATTTTCCAAGCCAAAGCCATTTTTATGCAGGGAAGTTGTTGAGGAGAGCACCTTTGCAGGCCATTTCTGGGAGCTCTGGTCATATGATTTCAGCCTTGTATGCTTTGTTGGGTTCTTGAGATTGGGTAGAACAAGACCATATTAGTTTTGTAACCTTTTGACACTGCTATGATTTCCATTTAAAGCTTCAAACAGAAATAAGAAATCCTCACCCACTAAGACAAAGGCCCGGAGACGTAGGCGAGATTGCCGAACTCCGTTATCACGATGGTGTTTTATGGTTTGATGTTCTCATGCTTATGTTTATATCTGTACATTGCTTTATGGATGTCATGTTTAATTTATAATTCTTCCTCTTTCATTCAGCTTCCTAAATGGATAATTAACACATGAATAATAACTCAACCATTGTCGTTTAAAAGATCTTTTCGGATCAAGTGGTATCAGAGCTAGTTGACGTTTGGATTTGAGTTTGCATGTTAACCAGGGAAAAGCAACATCGCGGTGAAGACTAGATTGTTGAAGAGAATCCATTGATTAGATTGAGAAAGACAACTTCTCACAGTGAGAAGATGGCATCAGAAGAGGGACTTTCTCAAGATGAGAAAGAGTTTCAAAAAACTTTCTTCGCCATGTTGGAGATGATGAAGGTTTTGTATGAGGATTACTTGGAATGGAAGCGACCAAATTTGGGTGAATCTTCAAAGGAAAAAAGTGAAGAAGGAGAGGACCCTCCTCAAATTTCTCCTTCACCTCCATCTTCACCTCCTTCTTATCCTTCTTCTCCAAGTTCAAGTTCTAAATCCACTGCAAAGAAACATGTCCATAAACATAAAAATGAAATGCCTTTATTAAAAACATGATGTTAAATTTGAATTACCCATGTATGATGGTGAAGTTAATGCAAAGAGACTTGGCAATTGGGTCACATAGATGGAGGTTTATGGTAGTGTGCAATAGATCAAGGATGAGGCAACTCAGATCAAGTTGGCATCACTTAGACTTGCAGGCACAACACTCATCTAGTGGCAAAGCAAGTTGCAAAATGGCACACAACAAGTGGGTAATGTATTTCCATCATGGCAAGTTTTTATTTCTGCACTTAGAAAACAATTCTATCCTTTGGGTTATAAAGAGAAAGCATTAATTGAATGGCAAGCTCTTAAACTAAGAAAAGGACAAACCGTGCAAGAATAAACACATGGCTTTCGAAAAATGGCATTGATGTTAGATATTCCTTTACATACCCAAGAAACTCTTATGAAGCATATAGGAGGTTTACCTACACATATTTGAAATATTGTATTCATGTTTGGACCAACTAATCTTGATGAGGTTTCTATTCAAGCGACATACATTGAAGCAGGGAAAACAGGGGTTGGTGTAACAGGGGAATCGTCTTCAAGGAAAGAGGACAAACGAAAGTGGAATGACAAGAAGGAAAATTCAGTGGAAAGAAAGAAAGAGGGGCATGATGAGGACCGTTTTTGGCAATTGCATCCAGAGAAGAGACCGAAGTGGTTCAAAGAAAATAAAGGGAGGCAAACAGTTGCAGCAACAACACGACCAACAAACTTGGGATCAGATTCAGGTGATGAATCTAAAGTCTCATTGGTTGGTATGATAGGTAAAATTGGTGAAGGATTTGATTTTAGAAGTAAATTGTTTCACATAAGGGTCATCATGCGACATACTAAGGTCGACACATTGATAGATAGTGGATCTCAATATAACTTAATTTCAGAAGAATTGGTTAAAGAATTGGGATTAAAAACACAGATGCATCATAAGCCTTACACACTTAAATGGATAAGCAACAATCATCAATTGCACATAACAAAGCAGTGCACATTAAAATTTGCAATTTCATCTAAGTTTGTGGATGAGATAACATGTGATGTGGTGCCACTAAGTGAATGTGGAATGGTCTTAGGTAGTCCATACTTGTATGATTGTAAAGCAATCTTCTACATAGTAAATAATCAATATCATTTAACCAAAGCAGGTCAAGAATACGTGGTTCATGCTCATCATTTAAAGGCAAATAACTCTCTTCAAACAATGGAACAATTAAGAAAGGCGGCTCAAACAAGAAACACACCTATAATTGTTTCAAATCAAGTAATCGATCTTAAGCAAGAACAAGAGATGATTGTAGAATGGAAAATCAATCACACTTTGCTTCAAGAAAAGCTAATGTTGTGCAAATATTACAAACATATCAACTCATTTGCAGTCATATTTTTTATGCTATCATTAGTAATGTTGTATACATTGATGATAGTGGATTCAGTAAGATGTGACAGGGTACAAATGTCTAACAATATGTTGTCAGTTATCATGATTGTTTAACAGTTGATCTTGATGAGACAAGTGCATAAGATAGAGTTAAAAGATAGAGAACAAGTTGGGTGGCCTATCCCAAACTTGATGACTGGTCAGTAACCTTTTGGGGACCAAAAGGTCTTTAGTGGGGAGGTGTGATCCAAAATTGGATCCAAGAGCTTGATGGGGCTCAGAAAGGCCTAAAAATCAAAGTTCTCATAATGGCTTCAAAATGAAGGTGTGTGTAGGGCTCGTCAATACGAACCCAACGCAGCTTGAAAGTCCTCAAACACATGTCATATCCTCCAGATATCGCGATCTGTTCATTTAGCCAAATAGGAAAAAAAATGTTGATTGTACAGTCTGTACAGTGCCACGTGGCAGCTAACTATACAGGTCATACAACCATACAAATGGCATGGAAGGGTACATGGCACTGATGTGGCACTGACATGGATAGAGGTTGACTCGGCAGTTGATGTGATATGTGGACCAATCAGGGAGTGACATGTGTCACCATTGCAAGGGTGACATGTGGCACATTCGTATTGATGGCATGGCATGACTGTATGACATGTGGCAGAGTACCGTTGGAGCAGACACGTGGCCGAGGCAGACAACTAGACCAATAATCAATTGACACATGGCATCAGGATTAGGCGAATGAGAAGGTGCCATGTGGCCTAGACATGGGATGCCACGTGGCACCCATTGGTTTGTTAATATCATTGCCAAAATTTTAGGACTCTTGGAGGTTTGAACCCGCGACCTCTGGATAGTGGCAAAGGACTTGGTAGGGTCAGGATATCTAGCTCGTCCTCACATTAGTTCTTAACCTTATACGTTGCCACTAGTATTTAAGTTTGTTTACAATGTATTTCGAACGGAGGTATGGGCTAGGGCCTAGCCCCAGCCCTTATCGCACCCATAAAACCATTCCACAAGACCTGCTCTATATGATATTGGCACGGGGGTTGGATATGGTTGTATCCCATGGATTCAACGGTAGCATATGACCCGATATATGTTAGATATATGTGGTGTTAGCCCTCGATTTTATGGTATTTTGCATGTGATCGTTGATCTATTGCTAGCGTAGAGTTTTGGGTTGGAGTTTGGTTGGTCAGGCTAGCCCACCGACCAGGGGTGCGCGATCAGGGGTCTATCCGGATTAGCGGGGAGCCAGGGGTGAGGCCACATGTGCCATCACCATGTGACCAGGAGCCAAGATACAAGGGGCCAACACGCCCAGCTTAGCCTGAGGCCACGTGAAGGTACCTAATATGACTAGGAGCTGGACCTCAAGGGGGCTACGCCCTGTATTTGACATAAAGTGGTTTTTAAAACTTTATTTTAAATATTTTGATGATTTTATCAGCAGATTTGAGGGATTTTGGTCATTTTTGGGGGATATTGGGCCCTTTTTTAGGCTAGATCTTGGGGAGAAATTGGGAGATGGTTATCAACTTCAGATTTAAATAAACCAGGGATTCTTGAATCCATAGAGGAGGTTCAGAGTAGGTTTATGCTGAAGATTTTCCAAGCCAAAGCCATTTTTAGGCAGGGAAGTTGTTGAGGAGAGCACCTTTGCGGGCCATTTCTGGGAGCTCCGGTCATCCGATTTCAGTGTCGTCTGTTTTGTTGGGTTCTTGAGATCTGGTAGAACAAGACCAAATCAAATTGTTAACCTTTTGACACTACTGTGATGTCCATTTAAATCTTCAAACATAAATAAGAAAGCCTCACCCACTGAGACAAAGACCCGGAGATGTAGGTGAGATTGTCGAACTCCGTTATCACTTTGGTGTTTTATGGTTTGTTGTTGTCATGCTTATGTTCAAATATGTACATTGATTTATGGCTGTCATGTTTACTTTATAATTCTTCCTCTTTCATTCATCTTCCTAAATGGATAATTAACACATGCATAATAACTCAACCATTGTTGTTTAAAAGATCTTTTTGGATCACTCCCAATGAGCCTGGAATGCCCTTCAATTCAGAAAAAATCCTAGGAAACAAGTCCTCATACTCTTTAAGAAGGTCAACAACATGAGTGAATGTATCCTTATCCTAATAGTCTCCAAAAATGGCTATCGTAGGCGCTTCCTCAGTGCCAATATTGTGTTTCTTGGTTTTTATTGGGCCATTATAGTCTGGTGTGACCGTCTTTCTCACCTTTCCCTTTAATGTGCATTCTCCTTCTGAATCTTTGATCTATATGTTGTGGGGGTCATCGTCATCAATATTTTCCACATCAATCTTCCGACAATGTACGAATTCTTTCAATTTTACCACCAGCTGATGGTACGAGCAGACCACCCCAGGGGTGGTTGTCTTTGGTTGCCGATGGAAAATGAAGTCCTTAATCCTGTGAAGCACCTATTTGTGAGCCAGATCTTCTATGATGAAACAAAGAGTTGAAAGAAACAGGGAACTCATATGGGTCCACTCAACTCTTTGCCTCCTGAGTTCCTCCTGAATGTACCAACTTCTATGGATCATGTCCATTGTGTGGGAAAATCGATGGACCCATTGGGCTCGAGGAATGTTCTTAGAGATCCAATGTCGTTCATAAAAGGAAATGTGTTCCTGGGATCCTTAGTGCCCTTGTATCGATTGGCTAGATCGAAGTCAACGATGGGATGAAATTGAACCTTTATGAACTCTACTACCTATGCCTAGCTCTGAATATTAAGGCCGTGGGTCTCCACCACTGTGTAGGTGTTCCTCGAACCACTGCATCCATGGTTTGAAGTCTCTGCTCTGCATAAACGATTTTCTCCATATGTATAAGGAATGTTTCCACTAGCCTCGTCACATCAAATTGCGGGGCATCATATAGTTTAGACTCTATCCATCACACTACTTTTGTTATCCTCACACATCTGCGAGTGGAAAATTCATAGAGATTATTTTGTCACCTCTCCATGGCATCATCATAATGTGTGTCATAAGACTTGACAATTCTCCAGCTTAAATATCCATCTATGGAGGGTTTGATGTAGTCCTCCTTATGCCCCATGATCTTATAAATATTTTCAATGACCGAGCTTCATGCATCCTCATCCACGAGCTCATTATATCGATCACCTTCATATGGATCCAATGGCACGACCATGTGTAGGGTGTATGTTTCAAAGGAAATTTGTCGCTTCTTCAAGTTTAGCATTGCATTATTGTTAAAGGCCTAGTCAATACCCAATAATGTTAGGTATGGATCAGATTCATCCATATTCTCAATGACCTCAAATTAAAACTTTCTTTTCACCCCTTCTATGTTGACTTCTACTTGCTCCAGGAGACCTATTGGGTAGATCTTGTATTGATTGGCCAATCGGAGTTGGATGGGAGACCAGACCAACTTAGGCTTACCCATCACTTCTCAAGATTTCTTTGGAAAAATGTTCACATCGAATCCCAGATCCAACATGACTCCATCCATGTCGTAGCCACCAAGCTCTGTTGTCATCTTAAATTCTCGGCTAATGCACTTTTGCTTGCTGACCTAACACACATCTCTTTCTGGCAATGAAGCGGATATGGTATCTTCCACTCCTTGTTATTTCATGCAAGTAGATAACATTTGAGTTAACTTAATTGTAACTTATGGATCATTCAATAGGCGCAGACAACAACGCAAGAAAGAACTTACTTGTCCTTCAGATGCTTCCTTATGACTCAGTTCCTATAAGACTTCTACGTGCGTTGCGCATTGCAATTCCTCCTGCATTGTTCTTTGAATTTCTTTTGCTCAACATGCCACAACTCAGTCTGTCTACGAGCCTCCTCTATCGATCGTTGCGTTGTGTGTTGGACCTCCTCACGCATGCGAGCCTCCTCCAACAATATCTGCGTTGTGTGTTGCAATTTTTTGTGCGTGTGAGCCTCTTCCAGTGACCTTTGCATCACACGTTGCACGTCTTTACAGATCTGAGCCTCTTCTAGTGACCTTTTTATCACCCTTTTCACTTCCTCCTAGATCCAAGCCTATTCAATTGAATTATAAGTCATGCATTGCAACTCCTTGCGTGCTCTTTCTTCTTCTAGTGCTCTCTGCACATTGTGCATAGACTTCTTCTACTGAGAAACATCAAAATTTGGAGGTGGATGAGGTGCCCTTTTTATCTTGTCGTCTGAATTTTGAACCGATCCTTCACCATGCTTGAAGTCTATTCCTATCTTCTCCCCTCCACGAATTACTACTCAAATGTCAGCCTCCTCATTCTTCTTCTTGTTCTTGTGTGGCTCGATATGCACCATGTTACAGTTGCTCTTCTTGTCCTCCCACTTCTTCAGTAAGTCAGGAAAATATTCGGTGACATGCTCAGGGTTGTAGCAATACACATAGAGAACACATGGTTTGGTACAAAATCATGAGACATGACCAATCTCACCACAATTGAAACATGTGGGGGTTCTACCTCCCCCTCCTCCATATCCGCATTCATGACCACACCCATATCTACCTCGGGGACCTCCTTGGTATCTGCCTCTTTCTACGCCAATGCGCTCACCACTTTTATGCTCCTCTTGTTCCCAGAATGCATAGTGGGTGTTATCTTGCATTAACTGGAGTGAGCAGAAACTATTAACATCGTGGCTGACAGATTTAAAGAACTGGTAGATTGGAGTTCAATTCATCATCCAATACTTCTACAAGGTGGGACAACAAGGTGGAACATGGCCCCACTGTCTTCATATCTCACACCATTTTGACAGTCCTGATGGAAATGGACTTGACGTGCCTGTCACCACATAGTTTTAAAGGACAAGGCACTCATCTCGGTGATGGCCCTCAGAGTGACATGTAGTACACCATATGTGCTCGTGCACAACTTTATTCTTTACCATGTCTTGAAGTTGCATCATTAGGGTTTCCAATTGGGACTAAACCCGCACCAACCCGACCGATGTCTCTGCACCTCCAGGTGTAGCTTCCAAGTGCATTGCGATTTCGACTGCCTTTGCCTGAGTCATCACCTTTTATTGGGTGAGTGAGACTCAGATATGGGGGAGTAACCCCACAATGAACCATTCTCTGTGTTGCACATCCTGGATTTGGAACGTCAACCTTTCCAACAAGATTTTAAACCACTAGTCATAGTCCCAAATGGTTTCTCCTTCCTTCTATTTGATCTCTTTGATTTCTGTAAGGCATTGGGATTTTCACTTAGGTTTCTGAAAATCGCTAAGTAGATCATGCTTAATATCGGCCAAGGACCTTGCCTGTCCTGCTGGCGTAGTAGCCTTATACTTCATGTACCATGTCAAGACTCTGTCTCTGAACGAGGTCTCTAGTTGCGTAATTTTAGCTTCCTCATCTGTTATTCTCTTTATAGACCAGATTGCTTTGCAGGTAAACCAATGTTACTATGCATCATCCTTACCCGTTCCATGGAACACGAGTAGTCTCAGTGTATTGTCTTGATTCACCATCTTCAAACTTGAGCTAGTTCATCTTCTCTGTCTTCTTGGGGCTTGATTTTTCCACACCACTATTGCTTGGGGTAAAGTGTTGTTGACTTCACCTTCTTCTTCACTTGTCTCTTCTTATTTTCTTTCTTCTACTGCAATCTCTTCACTATCTGTTGTGTTTTATTCTAGATAAAAAATGCATAAGGAGGGTGGTACAAAGGGTGGGGTAAGTCCATATTCATCTGAAACTTCTCACGAGGTGACCTAGATAGTTATCTACTTGCAGCCACGCAAGACCATCTACTATTATCAATTCGTCTCCCCCACCACTAGGGGAGCCTGCATATTCATCTTCTTTTGGTGCACCATCACTCTCTACCCTACCATCTTGTCTTAGCCGCACACTGCAAATGTGCACTCTGTCTCCTAAGCCGACCTATGCACTATAAATCCACACTTTGTCTCCTAGTTTGATTTGTGCACTGCCACTTCACACACAATCTCCCTCTCTAAACAATGCACTACTGCTCTGCGCACCATCCTCTCTTCTTATTAGTGCACCACTGCTCCGCGCTTCATCTACTTCTAAGGTTGCGACACTATGAAACAACCAAGGGGTGTGGAATTCATCTCCCATGTCCATACTAGTATCACTACTGGTATCCCTACTAGACACCATCTCCTCTATGCCACACCTCTTTGCGGGCCTATCATCGTATGTGCTCCACCCTGACACACCACACTCTCCCACACTACCGCCTGGTGCAGTCTCTTTTCTCTTCATCTTGGACCCGACCCCTCGTCACATGCCCCTAGCTAATTATTTTCCATCTCTCTCTTCTTCTCTTTATCTTATCTCAACTTTTCTTGCGTACCTCTCGACTCTTTTTCTCCTTTGCTCTTTTGGGTCCATTCTATACCTCACCTCATCTCGAAAATTTTGGGTTTTCAGGATCCTCCTCAATGGGTCCATTCTCTTTCTATTATGACTTTCCCCCATCTTTGAAAAAACTACCCCCTCCCCCCTGCGCTAGGGGATTTTTCTCTGTCATTCGATCGGGCTCCATGCGCATTATCCCCTTCTCAACGAACAATTTTTTTTATCCAAAGTGGAATTTCTTCCAACATTCTTCTTCTCAGTCCCTCAACAAACTTTCTTTCAGCCTCACTAAATGAGTCTGTGTATTCCTTGGTGAATTCAATAATGTAGCCTTATTTTACTTGAGAAAACTAGAATTCGATAACTTGAGTCCACTTTTTATCTATTACTTTCAGTTCTTCAAGCCTGGTTTGATCCCAAGCCACTGGCTCCAACGACCACATCGGAGAATTGGTAGAAACTTTCCTTTTTATCCATTGATGCAATAGACAAGGAAATTAAACAAAGAAAATCTCATGCATATCTGAGTAGAGATACATGTCTTTCCATTGTTTTGCATTCACTCTCAATCCTTGAGTCTCTCATAGGGAAAAACCATTTTCTTTTTCCTCTAAGAAGTCTTGAATTTCCTCCTTAGTGGGATACCACCTCATTTCTTACCTTCATCATTCATGACAAGATTTTCAAGTCCCGACAACATAACCGTTTGTTGGGTGTTTTTATCCATGCTTTCACACGTCCTTCTTAACATTGGAGATTAGACCCAGGGTTTGTCTAGAGTTGTCCAACAAAAACCCAAGAGAACCAACATATCAATACTCGAGCAAGGCCGAGGAAGGTCTCACCCGAGATGCAGAGAGGATCATATAAACCACAAGGTCTTGTGACATGGATGAAGGCTAAACACACAAAAAGTCGTCAAGATTGGCATCCATGTAGCTTATATTTGAAAGATTATTAGGACTAAGCATTAAAACAGTACACACACATGTTCAACTCATACATAACATACACAAAATGGATCATAACTGTCGCATATTTATTACTAGAGTCATTCCATCATAACAAAATTATACATTGCATAGGAAAGATACATATGACAGCCATAAAACTTCATATCTTATCTATATAAATCCTCAGAGTTACAACATATTGCATAATGTGCCTTTGCTCAACACTCAGACATATACAGACACAAAAATGTATTCAAAGTATTACAACATTACAACAGGCTCAGACCGATCTCGATACTGAAGACTCAATGAATCTATCTTCCTCAATATCTCACTAGTCTCACCAGCTAGCCCTATTTCTAATATTAGTGCTTCCTTTTATAACTTTCATGATCCGGATTATTTTTGGCATGAAATGAGAGCGAAGATATAATAAATAAATATACAGAGATATATTGGATAACCAAAAATATAACATAAATGTATGAGATATGAAACTGTAAACATAGATATATAGTAATACAATTTCTATTAACGAGCGAAAATGTACAAAGACGGTAAAAATACAGAGTGAAAGACTTGCTAGAATGGTGACAACTTATCTCTGAGAAGAGATGTGACGGCTACTTGCATTCGCAAGAAGATGATTACAATGAGGCTCTAAAGGCCTTTTTACAATAAACAAGAATTTCAAAAACTCTAGACATCCAAAAACCTAACCCTAGGAGATGAATTGCCAAAAGTCATGTGGGCCCCGTTTGGGTAAGTCAGTACATCAACTTCTCGGGGTCGTAACTTTTGCATACAATATTCGTTTTAGGTGCAAGATAGCCCGTTGGAAAGGTATCATTGAGGAGATACATTTTGGGGGCTCAACCATGCCTTTGGCCATCATTGAGAAGCTTGATCCCGAAAAACCTTCATTTAGGCCCACAAAATGGCCCCAGAAGTTAACACTGCTAAAGATTGCCAAAATTGCTAGAAAGTTGTTTTGAGCGAGTTGGAAAAGTTGGGTGGCCACTGATATCCACCTGGATAATTTTGTTGCATGGGAGCATTGTCTCTTTCTGCTCTGCTCCACTCATTTTCTTGACGAAACTGCCTCGCACCCTTATGGTGTCTGCTAAATCTCCATGTAGATTTTTTGTATCAATGGAAATCTTAACTACCTGGCCAACTCCTCCTCTGGTCGTCCGACATCCTCATATACCGCTGGCAATAATTTTTCGGGGATATTTTTTGATGATTCATTTCTTCATTCAAGTGGGCATCTTCTTGGTTTCCGACGCAACTGACAAAACTTGGACTAGCACACACCTTGTAGACTATGAGTTTGGCACACAACTGACAAAAATTGATCCGACACACAATGTATGTCATTCCTCGCACATTTCCTTAGGCACGTGCAAAACTACGGAATGAGTGTGCACAACTTCGTTTGTGTGTGCGTGCAAAACTGAACCCAAAACTTTGGGTGTCGACATCCTCTTCTCTCTTGACCAAGATAAACAAATGGGTTTAACCTTGTGCCACATGTTCCTACTTCTACCAGTAATGTTTGTCCCTCTGATCATCAAGTTCATCATCTAATATAATGGGATTAGAGGGAGTGCTAGTAGAGGTTGTAACTTGGCCCTGTGTCCTCCATTGAGTTTTTTTAGGTGTCTGCATAGTTGTTGACAATGATCTCAATCCTGAATACCTATCTTCATAGTGCACCAAATGTTTGGTCCATAATATTGAACTTTTGCATGATAGCTTGTTGTTGACTGCTTTTCTCCTCAATCACCTGAGCTATGAAAAGCCTTATTCATCCAATATAACTCAATAAGTTTGAATACTTTGGTATTTATTATTCTGGAGTGGCCAGAGTCTAGGACCCATTCTTTAAATTCAACCTCTAGCTATTCACTTGAGAGCTTCTGTCTTTTCCTCTTGATGGTCTGCTCCATGTTGATCACCTCAATTTTA
>ML816104.1:0-17689 GCA_009831015.1 Picea engelmannii | reverse complement strand
GAGGCCAAGTACACATCCCCTCCTTCTTCCTTGGAGGTCTTTTCTTCTGTAGAAGAAGATTCTTCAGATCCCTTCTTTTTCTCAACTTTGGATCTACACTGCTTCTTGTAGTTCCCTTCTTTTCCACACCTCCAACATACCCTTACAAACTTTCTAGGATATTTAGATCTACCCTTAGACTTAGATCTCCCACTTGAGAAATTAGATCTATTTCTTTCATGGGAACGTCCTCTTGCAAATAATGCGTATGTGCTATGTCCTTCCATATGCTTTTGTCTCATCTCCTCCGACAACAAGGATGAGACCACTTCTTCAAACTTCAAAGAAGTTGTATTACTACCTATGGCCACAACTAGACTATCCCACGAGTCTGGTAAAGAACACAACAAGCTGATACATTTATCTTCATCTGAAATTTTAATCTCAATAGATACTAACTGACTTACCACAATATTGAAGGTGTTCAAATGCTCTGCCACCGAGTCTCCATCTCTCATCCTCAAGTTATACAGCTTCTTTCTCAGGAATAGTTTATTTACCAGGGACTTAGACTGATACAACTTCCCCAACTTTTCCCATAAATCCTTGGTTGTAGCTTCCTCTGACACATTCAGTAATACTGAATCGAAGAGACAAAGTCGGATTGTGCTCTTTGCCTTCCAATCCATATTTTTTCGGTCATCTATAGAAGTTCCTGTAGGCACAGTACCTGGATCTACCGAGATCCATTGATCTATTTCCACCAAAAGATCTTCCATCTTGAGCTTCCACAGCTCAAAACTTTTCCCATTAAACTTCTTGATCTCCATCTTCGAATTGCTTGCCATTTCTTTTCACCTGAAAAACAATACCGCAAATCTCCCACGGTAACAAGGCTTATCACAGTCCCGAGCCAAACCCTTGACCACAAAGGCGTCCCCCTAAAGCCAATAAAGCTCTAATACCAAATGTAAATTCTAACCTTGTACAATGTCTACTGTAAACAGATATTCAAAAAAGAACAGAAAAGATACAATGGAAAATACAAACATTACACAGAGATTTTTCCCCTGGAAACCCAAACCGGGAAAACCAGCATATATTATATTCATTAATTGTGTTACATTATTTACAATACAATATACATATACGAGCCAGCGGCATCCAAAACCCTAACCCAATGACCTGGATTAGTCCAAAACCCTAATTCCTTAACCGAAAATAGAAAACCATCGGCAAAAACCATGTGCCAAAAAAACACCTAAATACATGACACATTTCCTGAGGTAGGTGTCACGTTTCCCAAGGCAGAAAAAAAATTGGGGGCGCTTCTCCCGGACCCCCACGCGGGGGGCTCCGCCCCCCTGCGCGCCTGGCACATACGCTCAAACACTACTGCTCGTGCAAAGAATATAACACATACCCAACAAGAAGGTGATCTCAAAATTTGTGATTGTCTAGGGACTCATAGTCTAACATCCCTCCCTCGATCACAAGTCTAAATAATTATACCAGTGACGCAATAATAACTAGTTCATAAATTGGCCTGCATGAGTGTAGACCGACTAGCAAATGTCATGTAAATGGAAGGAAATATGTAAAGGAGGTCTCAAGTTCGATTCTCACCTCAATTTACTCGTGCCCCATGTTTGTGGGTTGTATGGACGCAGCTGGAGGTTATATAGGTAACAGACGGGAATCGACCCCGTGTCATGCGGGTATGAGAACCACCCGTTATAGATTCCGCCAGTACTAACAAAAAAACAAAAAAAAAAACTAGTGCATAAATTGGTATCATTTTCCATCTTCAATCTGAAACTTCTAAGGTGAACTTTGATAACGATATGCCTGAAAAGTTTCCAAAATTGAATGATGAATGGTTCACCTAATATGAACTTTGAAATAAGATAGAAGTTTTGTAAGTGAATAGTTTCCATGTTTGAACATTCCCCTACTAATTAGTGAACAAATAGGATCACCATTTTGTTATCAGTGAACAAATAGGCTATGAAGCGCTCTCTAAATTTAGACACATTTAGGTTTTGAACAACGTACCAATGAATAGTTAAAGAGTAATGAGAGGATTATAGATATCATGCTAGAACTTCCCAAATATGTTTATTTGATTAGATTGATTTAGGTTCATTCAATTCTAGATAGCTTATTGAGGAGACTAGTTGCCATGCTAGAATTCCCAAATTTTGATTGAATTTTGATTGATAGGACCTTGAAACTTTTTTAAAATCCAAAAATGGGTAATTCATCTTTAAAAAATGTTGGTTCAAGATAACAAAAGAGTTACATATTCTTCAGTTTCAAAAAGCATAGCTCTGGGCCTGCCAAATGAAAAAATCACATATGTCTTTGGACAAAAAAACCCTAGTTCTTGTTGCAGTTATAAGTTCTATAAAAGACTCCTAGAATACTAGTAACTTTAAAAAACATAATGCTTAGTAAAACGCATGATGACTAATAGTTCATCAAGTCCAACATTCAATGGCACCAAGTCTTGCTTTCCAACTTCCATATCTTCCACAAGCCGGTGCACCGTGTCATATTCCTTCAACTCCCCAAGGGTTGCGCTTACTAACATTCTCTGATTTGAATTTTATGACTGTGCTCCCTACCTCATATTCAATACCGTATTCCTCAACATGCTACATTCACCTTCTAAAGTGTTTATTTGGTGTTTTTTTTGTACTAGAGTGCCCATAATTGAAGCAATTTAAGACATGACTTGGTTCTTGTTGTCACACACCTTTGCAGTAACTAAGAAGAGGGAGGACTTATTACACTGAATTTTTTCTTCGTGGTTCCTCAACACCCTTCTTGTTTCTTATATATCCCTTTGGTCTATTGAATTTAAATAAGCGAAATACCTAGTACTAATCAGATAACTAGAATTTTTAGATACTGACAATGTCAAATGGAGAAAGAGAACCCAATCAAGATTTCTTGCAAGCAAGACTATTTCTTTCACAATTCCCAAGTTAGAATGAAACAATGGAAGTTGGAAAGCATTGAACCCCTTAAGATGCCAAGCCATGCCTATTCATAGCCTAATCTACTTAATGAAATGATAGTAATAACATAGACCTCCACATATAGGTATGTCGCAAATTCCAATTGGAATGATCCTTTAATGATATGCAAATAGAAGCAAAGATGAGAATCCACCTAGGAGGTCACTAGGGATAAATATTACTATAATAGTCCAACACATGAAAATTGTTGGCTTCTTACACCAACTGGTGACTGAAGCCCTAAATCTAGAGTTTGAGATCCTTAATCATTTTGCCTCACCTCTTATCGATTATCCCACAACAAAAAAGATATACACAAGCTTCTGGTCCAAAATCATGGTGCTCCTTAATGTCGAGCATGAAAAGAGGAATATCAGTCCTATCATACTACTCGCAATGTGATGTCATGGAGGCCCATATTCCTTTGGCATATAGAGGTTTACTGTGTCCTATATCTCCTCTCATTTCAATGCACATTGGTATGGTTATGGTATTGGTTGAAAACCATTAGACTCAATTATCCTAATGTCCCCCTCTTTTAGATTGGAGGCCACCTTGGCCTATACATATACTTGTTGATTATTTTCCCTCGAAACCTGATTGAAGGATACGTTTTGAAATTTTTCAATCTCTTTGCAAGCCCAATCTAGGATAGAAGAAAGAGTATAATCAGTTGGAAGGGATTATGAAATCATCTAGCTTATTATTGCACTTAAGTCTCCTACTATGGTCACGGTATGGATTTGAATATCATTCACCATTTGTAGGCCTTGGAGAAATGCATAGGATTCTACTTGATTATTAGAAGAATTTCCTAGTCCCCAGTCATAGGTTGCTTCAATTTTTCCTCTGGGATCTATGATGATCCTCCTCACCACCCCTAGGTTGCCTTTTAAGGCTCCATTAGAAAAAAAAATATGGGAGCACTAAAGAGACTTCCAAATATGAAACTCTTAAGTGCTCAAATGAAGCTACTAAGATGATCTAAGATTTGATAGAATAGAAAATGGAAGGGAATTGTCATACAATAACTAAAACTGATTATACCAATATTTCTCATACTCTTATGAGCATTGACTATCATGATTTTTCCTTCCTTCGGTGTTGATATATTCTATGAGAAGACATTTTTACTTTACTCTTACCATATTAGGATTATCTCTCTCTTGCTTGAATATGGATTTATTGCAAGCTAACCATACCTTCCAGCACAAATATTTTAGCAGAGCTAGCCATAGAGTTTTTGACATTCATTTGTCTTTTATATTTCCCTTATAAATCTTGCTCCATTGTGAAAAAATAATTCCATGAGTCTGGTGTTCTTAATCTATGTTGTATTCCAACATATTAAAAATTCCATACTTGGGCCATATAGTCACACTCAAAGAAAATATGTGAAATTGATTATGATTTAGAGACAAATAGTAGAATATGAGGGGCCATGAATTCCTCCTTTTTGTGAATTTTTTTCTATCTATATTTTCCCATGGACCATCAGCCAACAAAATATGTTGATTTTTGGGTGACCATCAGGGTGCCGCACATTGCTCCAAATCACGACCCTTTGAGGAAGATGTGTTGCTTGCAATTGGTGAATGTATCATCTCTTCACATTCTAGTCTGATGATCCCCATTATCTTCTATCAACCTGGGAGATATTTCAAGGATCCCAACCTTTAAGATAGGAGATGATTTTAGGGACCAAAGGGAGGAGCTAAGAAGGGGGGAACCAAAAGTCCAACCGAGCCAACAACCTGAACTTCCAAACCATAGAGAAATATCAAACAATTTTCTATAATTATGAGTATCCATCCATCATTTGAGAGGAAGAAAATCATTATTCTTGTCCAGAGGTTTCTTACCCATGATGTTGTCATACCAAATGTTGGTAGTTTTCCAATTTCTTGGAATCCAAGTGAGTTTGGTTTTAATTATGTGTGTTACAACTTTAATAAGTATCCAAATAGATGATCCTTTTCTGATCTCAAGTGGATTTTCAAGATAGTGCAATTGCTCTTCTCCAAAATATTTCTTGAGAATATTTTTTTTCCACTAGTCTAGTTATCTCATGACCATCCTTTGGACTTGTTTAGTGCCTAGTGATAAATTCATTAAGGAAGGATCATTTATTCCCAGACGTCCACATTATTTAGGGGCTCAAACCAGTTTCCAATTCATCAAATGGAATTTTTTTATGTTATTTTTACCCCCATGTCATAAGAATTTCCTTATTTCCTAAGTCACTTGTTGCATCACACCAACCTGGGCTAACATATATTAATATTGTAATATGGGTAAAGTTGATAATACTAATTTGATAAGCACCACTCTTCTATTTGGATTTATCCATTGCACACCCTGTTGATGCAACTTGAACTTAATTTTCCCTACTACACCTTGCCAATATTGGATTGTTTGATTTGATCAATTGATGGTCATGCCAAGATATTTGAAGGAAGTCAATGTTTCCTGATGTGGAAACATAAGGATTCTGGAAATGCTTTGGATCAAGATTTGGCTTATATTCCACCCATAACTTTGAATCTTGAGATGATCAATTTTACCTATTAAAGCAATGGTGAAAATATCTAGACCATTTTTTAATCTTATTACCATGATAGTGGAGGTGTCACCCAAGAGAAGAGTGTCATCAACAAATTGTTAATGGTTCGTTCTTTTGACACATATTACAAGATTGATCCTTGGGAAGTTGTGAGAATGTCTCTTTGACTCCAATTTCCTACTTAATGATTTAGCCATGATAATGTAGAGAATACGAGAGAGAGGACACCCTTGACATAGACCCTTGTTTCCTTTGAAAAAGGATTTGGGCCTTCCATTCACTAGAGGGATTATCCAAGGATTACATATACAAGAGGAAACCCACTAGATAAAAGGAGTTCGTAAACCAAACTTAAAGAGAATATCAAAAATAAATGAGTGCCTAACTCTATTTAAAGAATTAGCCATGTCAACTTTGATTACCATACCTTTGTCCTTTCTTTCCCTACTAGAATGAATTACTTCCTAAATCGTTATTATGTTGTCCACAATTTGATGTTTTTCCATAAATCCTTCTTGATCATATGAAATGATTTTTGGGAGGAGATTTTTTAATATGCTAGCCATGACTTTTTTTATTATTTTTTAAGAGGCATTGTATAGAGATATGGACGAAATCTAGCAAAAGAGGAGGGGTTGGACTCTTTTGGAAAGAGTGCAAGAAAGGAAGAGTTTGTGATTTCACTTATCCTGTGGGATTTTTGAACATATTAAATCATTATTTTAAGATCATAATTTATTATACTTCAACAAACTCTGAAAATTGGATTGCAAATCCATCCAGACCAAGAGCTTTGTCTAGAGCCAAATTGAAAATTGCTCTATGAATTTCATCGTCTGGGATAATTTTCATTAGCTCTTTGTTCTTGGCTACGGAAATGATCATTGTTATGTTTTCTAACATATATGTTGTAACCTCTGGGTCGCCCCCCTCATTTTTTGTGTATGGAGCCTCAAAATGTGTTTTGGCTTCCTTTGATAGGACTTTGAAACTTGAAGCCTAGCTAAGAAACCAGATAAAATAAGAAATTGTGTTATATTATTAATAATCAAGTCAAATAATCCAAGAAGCATAAAAATAATTCATGGTTCCATGGAAAATCATATGTAAGTTCAAATACTCCTTTAGAGTTACCATAAAACCATCATATTAATCAAAAATATATAAAATGTTTCATGCAATTATTGAAACTGACTCATGGATGCTGACAAATTATCAGAATTTACATAATCTTCATATTAATGATTGGATGAAGATGTAGATGATCCATATTCTTCTCTACTATCAATGAATGCACCATTTGAGTCTACATGAATATCCAACATTTTGTATTTCAAAAGCCTTCTAGATCTATTATTAGGTTCACCAGACCCCCATCTTGCAATTGTTTCTTGTGTCAGCAACCTCTTGATAATATATGTAATCCTTGAGTGAAGATTGCCCCTTTGTCAAATGAAAATCATAAATAAGTATTTCAACATCCTCTAATTTTAAGATGTCGTGAAGTGATGATTTATATATTGGCCCTTTGTTTTTCTCTTTATGTAGATATGTTTCTTGGCTACCATATTTGTCTTGTATACATCATTAAATGGGTATGTATTTTTTGCATACATGTGTGCTTCAACTGCTATAACTTCTTCATTTTCTTTAACTACCTTCAAAACTTTTGAAAGACAAAATGGATAACCACGTGGATCTTTAGTCACTAAAAATCCAATTATGCAACCCTCCTTAATATCTTGTACTAATCCCCTATAAAAGTATTCCATAGCTTCACAATGTGCATGCGATCTTCAAGACCCAGTATACATGTCTCTTTCCTCTGCTTGTGAAGACTTGATAGCGGCTTGTGATTCATGTTGTACAACAACATTGATTTCCTCATTTTCATTTGGAATAATTTATGGCCAATTAGATGGAGTCTTAAAAAATATATCTCCATTTGTTGAGCTTGAAATTATATTGCATTGATCATTGAAAAAAGACTCCCACCAAAACAAATTAGCAACATCAAAGTCTCATATGTAGCTATAATATACTTTTTTATTTCTTCCAGACATTCAAAATAATTTACATCTCTATTATCCTTCATGCATTATGGATTTTAAAAGTTGATTGCAATAACAGCAACTTTAATGCATACATTTGATTATTTGGGATAGAATTTAGAAATGATAAACATGATGAAGGTCTCCATTCTACACCGGATGAGTACTTCTTACCCCATATAAGTGTTTCCCATCAATATTTTCTATACAAAAATGATGATGGAAGCTAATGTCATTAATTTGTTTGGTGCACATTTCTTCACCATGAGATCCCTGAATATATGCATATCAACAATTTCTTCTAATGTGTGAAAAACAAACTCTAAAGAGTATGATTTCTTAATAGTTTCAATTAATGATCGCAGCCTCCCAACAATCTTCCTCTTCCATGTTACAACAAAATGGATAAACATTAGATAAATATGATCATGTGTTTAGCTAACAAGAAGGAAACAAACTTACACAATTTGAAAAATTCCCAATTCAACGACCATGCTTAGCTATCCAAACACAATTTGATTTTTGTTTTCAAAACTTGTGTTATCCAATTATAGATACAAAACTTGAGGAAGATTACTAGACCAATGAGTAAGAACATGATGAATTATGGTGATGGTTAGATTCACATCATTGTTAATATTTGGAGTTGTGAAGAAAACCCTTGGAGACATTTGACCATTAAAAACCATACAATCAACCAAGTGAAACCAAATAAAATTTTCATCCTTTAAATTCTTTGGTGTGTGGACAAAATGTGGAAAAAGTGTTATTTTTTTATTTTTTATCCATGCCATCAATTATCAAACATAGATACTTATCTAGAGCATCGTAACCCTTCTTTCGATGTTTGCACAACTTTTTTTGTTCACTTGAATGTTGATTACGATGTTCTTGAAGTGCATTGATAATGGAATTTGCAAATAACATTACATGAAAATATTGATAATAAGTTTTCATAATCAATAATTATCAAATTATAAGAAAGAATTTTGTAGAACATACCTCTTTCTACTCCAAACCCTGATCGTTGATTTCTTAGGATTATAGACATTGTTGAACTCGTGTTTCCATTGTATTGTAAAATATGCACACGTAATGAAATTATCATTTCCTTTAACACCCTAGGCATATTCTTTGTATAAGTTATAGATTTCCTACCTTGAGAAATTATATGGAATATATACTATGCCTCTATCCAACATACACTCTCCATGCTTGGAAAAACATTCATGCTTCCATGCCATTGTGGTGTTTGTTAATGGCCCACTATCTCATCCATGATGTGATTTGGATTCAAATGTGATATATTTTTCTAGTCTTGTTTGGATTCTTAATAGATGAATATTACCAATTGAGTGAATTATTTTGAATGTCTTTCTGTAGAGTAGAATATTTCCAACGCAATAATCATAACCTTCCTTTGTACATATCATGCACCCCGCCAAATATGAATTTTCCACACTTTCGTTCATTGACAGGTATGTCTTCCTTTTCTCTAAGGCATACTGATATTTTATACCTTTCAAACAATGTTTTTGACAACGTTGACTTCAAATCAAATTACTTATAGAACTTAGAGCTTGTAATCAATTCTTTCCTAGACCTCGTATAAACATAATGATTTGGATTGATATAAAAAGGTTTGGTCCTAGTCAAGATGTAGTGCTTATTTGTATTGTCTCTGTTATGTTTATGGGAATATCATCATCCTCGCTATCAAGAATATCCTCTTCACTAGGAGGAATATCATCCTAGATATAATCATACTCAACATTGTTAGGATACCCAACAAGAGAATGATGACCACCTTGAATTGTTGTACCTGAGTGACTTAGAACATGATCTTCGTTCCTAGACCCTTCATCATCTTCATTGCTCATATCATCGATAAGAGGAATATAAAACTTAATAGGAAAATCATTACCATCCTCACCAATGTAATTAGATATACCATGAAGGTATTCACTTGGAGGAAAATCATCATCATCTTGAACACTATCAATGCCATAAAATTCTTCACTCAGAGGAAAGTATTCATCATTGGTGTTTATAAAATCCTCAGTTGGAGGAAATTTTTTCTCATCATCATTGTTGCCTTTAAATTCCCCACTTGGTTGAAAGTATCCACCATCCTCATAATCATCATCATTTCTTTTAAAATCACCACTTAGAGTAAAATATCCATCATCCTTATCAATGCCTTTAAAATCCTGACTTAGAGGAAAGTCTTCATCATTCATCATCTTAACCAGTGCATTTAAGTTCCCCATTTGTAGAAAAATATTGTGTTGGAATACTAAGAAGGGGGGTTGATTAAGGGATTTTTCCCCTGTGATCTTGGGTCGGGATCACAGCAGATCAAGACTAAGTGAAAGACACAACAATCTCCCCTCGGTTACCAGCACACAAAAACTAAAGAAAATAACTACCTAAACTAGGAGAAAGTAGGGATAGAGAGGTGAAAAGAAAGTGCACCTTGTTCTCACGTTTGATGTCGATCCCCGCTCCAATTCGTCGAAGAGCTCCTGAGGATCCAAGTTGTTTACAATTAAATCCTCTAGCCCGTAGACTAGAGTATTCATTTTCCGTAAGTAGTCTTGTCCAGTCTTAAAAAGGGGTAAACTTGTGTTGGAAAAACGTTCCTTCATATCCATTTAATGAGTGTACAAGGAACAACGTCACTCAGCAATATTTTCAATTTTAAGTAGTCTGAAAAGAGCTTAACTATGGACTCCATAATGTTGTTGAGGAGTACCATGTAATATGGGGGTCCCGTGGGAAATGTCTAGAATGAGAGAGAGTAAGAAGCATGAAGTTCAAACGCAAACTCATGGTTGGACTAACCAGGACCTCCAAGCCTAGAAACAAACTTGCAGCATGAGCGCCAGAATGAAAAAGGATTATATACTAGACAACCCATGGAAGGTATTCTCTACCATCAATCGAATGATGTTTTAAGTAGAGAGAAAGGTTTCATCGTTCGTTAATGGGGTTGACCCTAGGTTTAAACGGTAATGGTACCTAATAATGTAACAGTTTGAGTGAAATGCACCCTAACCTAAATTCCAATTATAAACACATTACCTACCTAGAGTCTTGTAAAAGAATCGTTCAATCGTTGATAAGGTTACTAGAGAAAAAGTCCAAATCAACCTAAGACCTACAAAAATGACGATAATGCTACAAAAATTTGATCATTAGTTGAAGATTTGGAGAAAAATAAGAAAAATTTAGGAAGTGGGTTTTAAAATTTTTAATAAATATTGATATATTTACCCATTTACCATTCCATTTTTACCATTTCACCCAAACAACTACCAAAGTGACCAAAATCCTCGGAGAGAAAATCAATAAAACGCACAGCTTGGAGAAACTCCACTACTTGCCACCCTAAACAAGTATGTATTCCATCCTTATCTTGTATTTCATTTGTTCATTCTGTCAATTTATTTCAAAATTCTAGCTTAAATTTATTTTAATAAACACAACTATGAGCATATGCACGTTGCCTTAAGGTAACCCGTGGATATCCGCAACTAGTGGAAACACCAATCATGGATATCCGTGATTGTTCTAACGAAAGGGCGCGGATGCGTACAAAAGTATTTGAAAAATGAAAACTAACTCAAATTTTCTTGGAACTTGAGTAGGATGTATATTCTCTAGATAGAATGCAAACACGAAGAAGTGGAACGAGCAGTGTTTGACAATGACGAGGCAAAACAAGCTGTGCGTGCTTGTGGCATGTACAAGTTTTTCCAAGTTGGTGGCATGAGAGCACAAAGGATATTATTAAATCTCTTAATTGATTAATGGAACCTGGATGCTGAGGCATTCATGCTCGTTGGACATTCTTTGACCATTATGGTTGAAGACATTTACTTCATTACCAGTTTGTCGAGCAGAGGGGAAGTGCCAAACTTCCAATCTTAGGGAGGAGGTCGGAGTATCAACGACTTCATAAATTAGTATTATGATGCCTACACCAAGAAGAGTGGCTCTCAAGTGTCAATCAAACAGATTACCAACTTGAGTCTCTGAGTCATCTTATACACTTTGGTTTAGATCGTTGGATCTAACTCCTTACATTTGGCGTCATAGGCATAAATGAAATATGGGGTTAAATGCCTATGCCCTACTATGTATGATTGGAGCACTACCATGCTCAATAACATGAAATCACATTTGACAGACTGCAAACTCAAGAAGGTGAAGAACTTGGGCTCTGGCAGTGTCTTATGCACATTCTTCTTCAAGAGGGTGCCCATGATGAGCTCGTGAACACATATACCATGACACTTACAACCATGGATAGCCATGGTCCAGTGGATCGAGCTCATATCTCGCTTAGGAGGTGGACCGAGCTCATAGCACTAGGAAAACCTATCGATATGCTCTTAAGGCGTGTTTTTTAAATGATTTGTGAGAGGAATTTTGGGGGTAAATATAGTAAGCATAGGGAAATGGTTGGGCCATGGCACAAATGCATAAGTGTGGAAATTTGCGCTATAATAGGGGTGAATCAGTATTATGCAATTTTTTACCTCTTTAATCAGAACATGTAATCATTAACTTTATCAACAGTATATCATCAATATATCATGAGCGTTATCAATCAATAGAGCATAGAAAATAACCACATATACACAGCACAACAAAATTTACGTGGAAACCCAAAATGGGAAAAAACCATGAAATGCTTTATTATATATCAAATATTACATTCATATGAAGCATCAACTTCCAAATTCTCCAACACCAACTGGAAGGAGGCACCAATCCCTTGATTTACATGAACCAACCTGAAGGAAGCACCGACTCCCTGAATTCTCTGGAACTAACCAGAAGGAGGCTACAACCCCCTATTTACAGGAACCAACCTAAAGGAAGCACCAACTCCCCCTTTCCTTGCCCCGTCTTGTCGCCTTGTAATATAAGTGTAGACTCACTGTTGCTACCACTGATAAACCTATAACTACCACTATCACTGCCAGTGTCACTATCACTTTCACTGATCAACCAACCATAACTATATCCACTCACATGGATACCCAAACCATCACCATACCATGCACATCAACATGTACCATACCATGCATCAACCATGTACTAGAACCTATACCATACCATATGCCAAGTATCCAAGATGTGTCAATGTCTCAACAATCTTTTTCAAGTACACACCATAACCATCAAGATGATGTACCAAGTATATATGCCAATATCACAAATATGTGCCCCTAACAAACTTCCATAACATCCATGAACTAAGTACCAAGGATATGTCTCAAGCATGTATCAATAACACTAAAGCATGGACCTCGACCACATGCAACCATATACCAAAAAGGGCCTCCAAGACATGCCTTAAGCATGTGCCATACCATCCATGATACAAGCCTCAACAAAGCACATAAATGACATACCTTTCCTCATGAAGAAACAATTGATACATACCAACTCAAAACTTGTAGTAACTTTATTGTACCATCAAACGTTGTTGCAACCTGATACAAGCATCCTTTCCCAAATTTATCTTATCCTCGTGGGACTAAGACCTGTTGTCTAGCGGGGCCTCGAGTGACGAGCCCTAGAAAATCCACGGGGGTGCCTCGCAGGACACTAGTTGTCTGACCTGTGGGGGTCAACCAAACTAGGGTTTTCTCCTAAAAAACCCGCTCTCCTATGCAATCCTGAAACTCTCACACTTCTCACTCTTTCGTTGCCTCAGATTTCTCCGTCGCAAACTCACTAATATATTACTTACTCACATAGAATATATGCAATAGAATGTGTGTGAATGTCCTTACGAGAGACTTCTTGAGGTGTATATATACTTTTTCTAAGTAACCTCTTTCCTCAACTTTAGGTATTCTTGAACTTTCTTGTTACAACCACTTTACCCTTTCATTAATAACTTGTAACCAAATAGGGGCTTATTAACCATTATTCGGGGCTTCCAACTTCATGATGGTATATCTCCTTAATCGTGAAGAACCATGTGGCGTACCACCTACCATTGGAAACAGCATGAACAAGACTATTCATCTATGATGGTTTTGTATACACTTAAAGTATTCTTCAACCTCGTTTTCCTCAATCAACTTCAAGCCTCGTGACCACACGTCTCAATTTCTTGTAGACTTCTTCAAAGTGTCTTCCCGTGAGGGCCATGCTTAAATCTATGCCATAAGGGGACCAATTTGAAGACTTCTTCAATTATACCTAATACTTCTAGAGGTTTCTAGACTTCCTCTAATGTTGACATCAATGACAATCAATTTTCCAACAATCTCCCCATTTGGCATTGATGGAAACACTCATGCTACCCATGTCTGCATGCTTATGTTCTTTCTCCCCCTTTGACATCAATGTCAAAGGGTAAATCACCCTGACAAACTGCTTATGTACTTTCTCTCTTTCGATGCTTTTGTTCATTAGTGCTTCATGATGAAGTAAATTGTTGACATATAGAAAAGCATTCTTATTAAGATTCCTTTATCGTCTTTGCACAGATGATTTCTCTTCCCTTGTATTATGAGCGAAAAATGTGTAGATCATTATGGAGCATAAACTATTCCAAGTTTCTATCAAAGATACTCAAATGTATTTCTTGGGAGAGGTTTAGTAAAGATGTTTGAAATTTGTTCCTTTGTCCCAATATATTCTACCTTGATATTATTTTATGTAACATGTTCCCATAGAAAGTGAAACTTGATCAGAATATGTTTGGTCTTGGAATGCATCATTGGATTCTTGGAGATACTGATAGCGTTGGTGTTGTCACAGAACATTGAAATGGGATCATCATACTTCACTTGTATATCTTGTAGGGTTTGCTTCATCTAGAGAACCTTAGTACAACATGTTGCTACCGTAATGTATTCTACTTATGTTGTAGATAATGATACTGAAGACTGCTTTTTACTTAACCAAGATACCAGACAATCACCCAAATAGAACGTTGCTCCACTAGTACTTCTTCAATCATCAATGTTTCCTTCCTAATCTGCATCTGGGTAGGTGACCATATTCATCTCACTCCCTTTTGGATAGCACAATCCAAACTATGTTGTTCCTTTAAGATATTTGAAGATCCTCTTTACTGCTAGAACATGATTTTCCTTCGATGCTACTTGAAATATTGTAACTTGTCCAACTTCTTGCATTACATCCAGTATTGAACTTGTCACATAGAGTAGGTTGTCAATCATTGATATATAGAGTCTTTGATATGCTTCTTTAGATTCATCATCTTTGCTCAACTTACAACCTGTCACCATCAGAGTATTTACTGGTTTGCAATATTCCATTCTAGACCTCTTCAACATCTCTTTGATGTACTTGGTTTGGGAAATGAAAATGCCTTCATCCTACTGAGATATTTGAATTCCCAAAAAGAATGTCAATTCATCAAGTAGTGACATTTCAAACTCATTCAGCATGCCTTGGAAAAACTTCTTACTCATCCTATCATCGTCACTTCCAAATATAATTTCATCCACATATAATTCAATGATAAGTATGATGT
The DNA here is from genome assembly GCA_009831015.1 of Picea engelmannii. Lineage (NCBI taxonomy): Eukaryota > Viridiplantae > Streptophyta > Pinopsida > Pinales > Pinaceae > Picea > Picea engelmannii. Next base: position 2,542 of record ML816104.1, on the reverse strand, counting down.
TCCTGTCAACCTTTACATAGAGATTACTATCTGCATTAGCCTTCCTGAATCCTTGCTTCTACAAATACCTGTCCAATGTTGAATACCAGGCTCTATGGGATTGTTTGAGACCATACAGAGCTTTCTTCAGTTTGAAAACATAATCTTCCCTTTCTGACAGTAGGAATCCTTCTGGTTGTTCAATATAGACTTCTTATTCTAATTCACCATTTAGAAATGTTGATTTTACGTCCATGTGATATACCTTGATTCTCTTGGAACATGCATAGGCCAAGATAAATCTAATTGCTTCCATTCTAGAAATAAGGGGAAAAGTTTCTTCAAAATCTACACCTTCAACTTGTGCATATCCTTTGCATACCAACCTTTCCTTGTTTCTAGTTACCTGCCCATCTTCGTTTAGTTTGTTTCTAAAACCCCATTTTGTACCAATCACAGTTTTGTTCTTCGATCTTGGCACCAATTATCATATACCATTCTTCTCTATTTGATGTAGTTCTTATTCCATGGATTTGACCAATGTTCATCATTATTGGCTTCCTCAAAGCTATTGGTTTCAACTATGGATAGTAATGCAAGGTGTCTCTACTTTGGTGTACGAAACCTTTTACTTCCTCTGGTTTTTATTCCTGCATTTTATCTTCAATAATTTGTTCTGGTGGATGATTCTTCTGAACCTGATGACTAGGTGTCCTGGAGGGCATCACAAAGTCATGCTGGTCATTTTCTTCATGTTCTTCTTCTAGTTCTTATTCTTCTTCTTCTTCTTCTTCTTCTTCTTCTTCTTCTTTTAATTCTTCTTCTCTTTCTTGTTCATTTGGATCTTTCCTTTCTTCTTTGATTTTTGGTACACCTACTTCATCAATCTTTATATTTGTGTTTTCCACTATCGTTTTGAGTCGCATATTGTAACATTTGTATGCCTTGCTTCTTCTTGAATATCCGACCAATATTCCTTCATCAACTCGAGAATCAAATTTTCCAACTTTGTCATATTCTCTCTTTATGTAGCATTTACTTCCAAATACTATGAAATGCTTGACGATTGTTGGTCTTCCCTTCCTTAGTTCATATGGAGTTTTGTCACTATTACTTTTGAGCATCCCTCTATTCAAGATATGAATTGTTGTGTGCATTGCTTGTGCCCAAAAGATATTGCTCAACTGTGATTCTTTCAACATGTTTTTGGCCATCTTTGTTACAGTTTTGTTCTTCCTTTCAACGACTCCATTTTGTTGAGGTGTCCTAGCTACTAAAAACTACCTCTTTATTCCATGCTTTCCATAGAAGCCTGTGAATTATTTTGATGTGACTTATCCTCCATTGTCTGATCTTAAGCACTTAAATTCTTGAATCCATTTTGTTTTCAACCATTTCCTTGTACATTTTGAAATTTGTGAATGTCATTGATTTGTTCTTGAGAAGACATACTGCAGTGATTCTTGTATAATCATCAACAAGTAGCTTGAAGTATTGTTCGCCATTCAGTCCTTTTTTTCTTGTTGGTCCACATAGATCAATATGCACAATTTCCAATGGCTTTGTCATAGAGTGTTCCTTTGATATGAATTCAGTTCTTGTCTGCTTTCCTTGCAGGCAATGCTTGCACATAGTACTGACTGGTTTCGAAATTTCAAGCATGTCTCTTACTGCTTCCTTTCTACTGATTTTGACCAAATTGTCAAAGTTTATGTGTCCCATTCTTCTGTGCCAAAGCCAACTTTCATTTTCTCTTCCCAAGCAACATATTTCCTTTCCAATCTAATTTAATATGTATATATTTCTTGCAGTCCTTACTTTTGTAGCCACCAATTTTCCTGATCCTTCTTTTCTTATATCACACTTCTCTAAGTCAAATATAAGTATATGTCCTTGATCACACATCTGACTCACACTCAGTAAATTATGTTTCATGTCTTCAATAAGTAGGACATTTTTTGCCTTGGCATTCTTACTTCCAAGCTTGATTATGCCTTTCCCTATAATTATGGATGAGTTGTCATTACCAAATGAAATTGATCTGTCTCTTTATTTCTTCAGAGATATAAATATGTTATTTTCACATGTCATATCTTTTGAGTAACCATTTTCAATGTACCAATCACTTATTTTGATTTATGCATGTAGTGTTAGGGAACTTTCTTCAACATTTTGTTTATCCTGCTTCTTTATCCAAATTCTTGATGGTCCCTTTTGATGGTTCATGCTTTGGTTCCTTTGGAGAAACTGTTAATCTGCAATCTTTGGCCATGTGTCAAAAATTGTTGCATTTATAACATTCTACTTCATCATTTAATGAGACAAAATTGTTGTAGTTTCCATTGTATTTGTCATGATGTTTTTTGAGTTGATTAATTCTAGTGTGACCTTCATAGTTGCTTCTGTTCTTGGCATAATATTTACAATTTATAGCTTTGTGCCCAAAATTATTACAAGAATAACATGAACCAAGAAAGATAGTTTGATACATGGGAGATCTTTTGAATGGTGTTGTTCCTCTATAGTTTTCTTCTTGATTTCTTTACATGGGTGGTTGTTGATA
>ML816103.1:53592-91941 GCA_009831015.1 Picea engelmannii | reverse complement strand
CTCTTCTGATGATGGACTTCAAAATCTTTGGTCATAGCATTGATGGTGTTGTTTATGAAGTGTGTTCCTTGGTCTCTCATCAAAACTCTTGGGCATCCAAATATAGTGATTACTTGTTCAAATAGAAAGTGTATTGTTGTTTCTGCATTGCAATCCTTCACTAGTGTGGCTTCCGTCCATCTTCTTAGGTACTCTGTCGCAATGATAATGTACCTAGCTCCTATTATTTTTGTTGGTGGGTTGATTGGTCCCAAAAATTCTATTTCCCACTAATTGAACGCCTACAAGGTTATTTGTGGTTGTAATGGCATCTCCTCCCTTTTGTTAGGTTTACCTACCCTTTGACAGACATCAAATATTTGACAGTACTCCTTCGAGTCTCTGTGAATCTTCGGCCACCATAGAACTGTGTGCAATACCTTTTGCATGGTATCTTTTCCTATGTAATTTCCAACTACTATTTCCTCATGAGCTTCTATTAAGACTCTTGGTCTTTCATTTTCTAACAAATATCTACACAGGATGTTATTTGCACTCATTTTTTATAAGTGTCCTACAATCAATTGATAGTCTGCAGCTCGAACTACTAGGTTTTTCTTCTGTGCGGTGTTATATTCTTGCGGCACAATACCTGTGCTCAAGTACTGAATGATATATGAAAAGTATTCATCAATGATCTAGACTGAGAATAACTGTGCATCCAGGAAGTTATCTTCTAAATTTGTAGGTTCTTGTCCATTTGTGACTCTTGATAGGTGGTCAGGTCCTGCATACAATTTTATTGGCTTGACTATTACTTCAAAGTCAAATTATTGAAATAGAAGTAACCATCGACAGATTATCCCCCCCCCCAACACTGGCTTGTTGACTAGGTATTTCAGGGCTAATTAATCTGTGAACGTCTTAAAATGTTTTCCCAATAAGTAATGTCTAAACTTCTGCAGTGCATAGACCATAGCTAGGTCTTCCCTTTCTGCAGTGTTATAGTTATGTTATGATTCCGATAAATTTCTTCTCACAAATGTTATTTAGTGATCCAAGTCTCCCTCTCCTAGATGCACCAAGATAGCTCCAAGTGATATGGCCGATGCATCTACATGCACATGGAATGTCTTCTACCAGTCTGGAAATACTAATATTGGTGAGGTGACCATCTTTTCCTTAATGGAATCTAGACCATGTTGACACTTGTCGTTCCAATGAAAATTTGTATCCTTTCTTAACAACTTTTCCATTGGTGCAGTAATTTGCGTGTACCCTTTGATAAATTTCTTGTAGTATCCTGTGTGTCCCAACGTCGCTCTTAGTTGACGGACTGTTTTTGGTGGTGGTAAGTTAACAATTACTGCAATCTTTGTAGGATCTACTAGTAAACCTTGTTTTCATACTATGTGGCCCAATAATATCCCAAATGTTGTTCCTAATATGCATTTCTTTATGTTCAATGATATCTCGCACTACCTACATCTTTGTAACATCAGTCATAAGACTTCTACATGGTCTTTCAAAAAACTATAGACTGTCCAATCTTCCAGGTATACCTCTAGGAACTGATGGATGAATTATTTAAACACGATGATGACTACAATGGAAAATATTGTTGGTGCATTCTTTAGTCCAAACATCATGAATGTGTACTGGTAGGATCCCCATTATGTTGCAAATGTGGTCTTGTATATGTCTACCTGTGCTATCTTAATCTGATGGTATCCTGAGAATCCATCAGTAAATGAGTAAGCGTCATGTCTTCTTATGTTCTCTAACACTTCATCTGTGAAAGGTGTAGGGAACAGGTCATGTAGGCATGCATCGTTCAACTTCCTCAAGTCAATGCATATCCTTATTCCCCCTTGTTTTGTTTCCTGCACTACCATCAGGCTTATCCATTATGATTCTTTGATTGGTTCTATGATTCTTACTTCGAGCATCCTATCGATCTCATCATTGACTTTATTATTATATATTGGATTCAGTCTATATGGTCACTGTCTGATCAGTCTCGATTCAGGTCTAAGTGGTATCTTCATTTCTCCTAGCTCTCTCGCTATACCCTTCATCTATGTAAATTTTGTAGGAAACAAGTCGTTGTACTCGTGCAATAACTCTATTATGCTTTCCATTGTTTGTTCATCCCAATAATCTCCAATGTTGGCCATTTTGGGATTCTCAACTATCTCAATGTTGATTTTCTTTACCTTGATCGACGCGAAAATAACTTATGATTCTATGGGTGGACCTTCCACTTCTCTTTATCCTTCTGCTTCTTCAATCTGAAGATTGTGTGGATCATCTTCATCTAGTGCTTCCTCTTGCACATGGTAACATGAAAACAACTCCTTAACTGTTTGTTTGTTCCATTGTTGCTCTTTTGTTATGAGCTCGAATTCTGGTTCCTTGATGAATATCACGCCTCTTATTTGTTTAAGAGCTTCATCTATGTTGGGGTTTTCAAGTTCATATGAAAAAGTGACTGTAAAATTTTGTTGCAATGTCATCCAGGTCGCAATTCCCTTGCATAATTCCTAGTCTATGTACTAGTTCGTTGGTATTCCCTCTAGAGTGTGTATGAAATGATGAGGCCATTCCTATGGGAGTGTCAATTTCCACAGAGTTCTACACTTCTCCAAGTTTTTTGTTGGTGCCCCATGTCCATCATACCTCTGTTTCTTGTTTTTGTTCTGTTCTACGTTGAACCTTATGCACAGTAACCGCTTACATTAGTACCAATCTGTGATTGTCTCTTTGGGTGTGCCCCACCATCTTGCAGGTGTGGCATTGAGTGATATATCAAGTGATAACAATCTCTGATTCTCCAAGACTTCGTCTTCATACTGTGCCATGAATGTTTCCAAATCATTTATTCCATGGAAACTAGGTGGTTCCCTTATCTCTATGCCGACCCATCTTACTACGCGGTCTATTCGTGCACATCTTCTCATGGAAAATTCATGTAGCCTTTGTTGATAGTTCTCTAAACTGGTGTCTGAGTCTGTTGTACATGATAACTGAGTATCACATCTGCAGTTGGTTTTACGTAATATTCATCACGCACCGTTGTTCTGTACAATTGGCTAGTTTCCTCTAAGTCTAAGCACCTAGGTTCTACAAACATTTCCCCTTCTGATGGGTCTAATTGTGTGATGATCCTATATTCCCCTGACTCAAATGTCATTTTCCTTGTCTTCAATTTGATTATGGTCTGGTTGTCAAACACCCAATCCAACCCAAGCAACGCTGGATATGGTGTTGTGTCGCCCACTATTTCAATGACTTCAAAGTCTACTTTAGTGCACACTCCATCTAGGTCTATTGTCACTAATTTTAGTCTACCAATTGGTAGGTCTCTGTGTTGGTTTTCTAGTTTCAATTGAATAGGTGAATATCCTAATGTGGGCTCTCCCATGCATTTCCATGTCTTCTTTGGTAATACATTGACTTTAGATCCTAGATCTAGTATGATATCTCCCATGTTGAAATCTCTGATGTTTTCATTTAGTATGAACTCCCTACTTATTCTTCTCCTAGTATGTAGGTGATTGAATATTTTTTGTTCTAGTTTGCCTTCCATATCTATACTACATTTTTCTAATATGTTTGCAATATTTTGATAGATGATAGATCACTCAACTTTTACACATGATTGAAAAAAGCCTTTGATTGTACTTACTTGTCCCATGGGTTGCATTTTGTTGGTATGATCCAGTACCGAAGGCATCTAGTATTTCAGTTATTCCTTGCTTTGTTGCGTGGCTGAATTTGACGCCATGTCTTAGTTCTGAAATTCTTGTCTGGCTTCCTTAAATATCGCCTTCTCGTTCTGTGCATCGAACTATTTCCTTGGTTCAGTGTTCTTCTTCACCCACTGATTTTTTGCTAGCTCTTGTTGAACTCTGTTGTTTCCTATTTTAGCTCCTCCACAGGTAACTATATTGATGTTTCATCCTTCATCCCTTGATTCGACTGAAATCCACTGAACATTCTGGTTGTTTTCGTTCCTCTTTTCTTGGATCTTTACTAATAGTGTTGGACATTCTTCTGTGTCGTGATTTGATGTGAAACAATACATACAAGTCGTTGTTGGAAGCGAACATTATCTTGCATAATTTCTTGGTTGTTGACAATTGTGACATACCACTAGTCATCTACCTCGTCTGAAACCTGATCCTCTCACTCATCCTCCACCTCTATAGCCTGCTCGATATCCTCTCGACGCATTATACTGAGGCGCCTGATTGTACTGAGGTTGTGCTCTGTTTTACTGTGTTCATGTGGTATTATAGGGTTGTTTCACAGTATTATACTACTATTACACAATGTTATATGGGGTTGGAACTTGGTTAAACTGTGGTGCAGTTTTCCTAGTCATGATTTTTGCCTGCACTTTATATGCATTTGATGTCCTTTATCGCATCAACTCCATAGTTCTACAATATTTGTCATCATGGCCTACTGACTTGTAAAAGTTGCAATATGAACTCTTTGGGATTGTCTGGTATTTCTACATCATCATGCAGTGATAAGGATTGTGACCCAGTTTCTTGCAAATTTCGCACCATAATCCTCCTATTGGTAATGGATTTGGAATTCCTGCTTCCATATACTACGTGAATGTCGTACATTCGTTCATGTGGTTTCCTTCCATCCTGCATGTAGTGCACCAAACAGATTCTCGTGTGTCCTTACTCGTATTTTGGTTTAGCTAGAACATTAAGTTATTCAAATCCTCCTTCAGTTCTTCGATAGCTGACTCTGTCTGCTGATACTAGTTTTCTTCTAGTTGCAGGGCTGCCTACAGAGCCTCTGCCTGCATCTAGAAATTTTGTTGTCGCAATGGGTATTTTAAGTGTGGTAGTAGTGAATTGATGAACATGTGCCTATGTTTCATATCGGTCATGAGATACTTCAACTTTCCTTTTAAACGCTTGAATCGTTGGTCAATTTCCCAAACAGATTCTCCTGGTTTCTATCGAATTTCTATCATCTCATTCATGTATTGATCCTCTGAGCTTGAATTTTGGAACTCATTTATCAGTAAATTCTTAATGTCTGTCAATTTCCTTGTTGTCTCAGGTGCACTGTTTGCATCTAGACTCATGTACTAGTCTAGTGTGCAGTCTCTTAGTGTAATAGTTAACTGCGCAAGTTTGGTATATACATCAGTGATCTTTTTTGCTTCCCAGATCTTTGCATAAATGAAAAAGTGTTTCTTAGGGTCTTCTGGTACTTCTCCTCGAAATTCTGGTAACCTGATGGTGGGATCATATCCTTCCATTCTAAATGTTGAAATACTACCTCTGCCTGGTGTAGATACTTGAATAGTGCTACCTGAATTGGCTCCTCCAATTGTTGTTCCTTATGTAGATGTACTTCTTGATGTCTGGCTCCTTATGAAATTTGGTTGTCTAAATGGCGGTGTTCTCTTTGATGTATTAGTCACACATGGGTTTATGGGTTCCACATTAACATTAATATGGATAGGATTGTTTCCTTCTCTTCCTGTACTTGGACCTCTCGTCTTCCTCTCATATGTTGCACGCGAGATTTCCTCAATATGCTCCATGGCTCGGAGATCCTCTACCTCTTCCTCGTTACTTGACAAGCCTTCCCTCACGGCTACGACTCTCTTATTGGTATTCACCTTGTATTGGTAGGGTACTCCGCTACGCGTATTTCCAGTTGTCACCAAGATCCACTTGATCTGGTCGTCATCCATCATGATCGGTTCCAAGGGTTCCTCCTTCTTTCCCTTATCCTTTCTTCCTTCCATTTATCCTCTTTATGTTAGTGCTTACCCCCTTCCCCAATGCACAGAGGGAAGTTTATTTGTATGACTCCATTGTCATTACACCTTTGTTGTATAGAAGTATCTTAATAGAAGTATACAACAATCTAATGTACCTTCCTCGAGGTCCTCATATAAACTCTTTCTCCGTTGCACTGTACGACTTCATTGTATCTACTGCAAACTCTATTATAAAGCTTGCCACAATACTGTCAAGCCAAAAATCTAATGCGTGGGTGAATTTTTTGTTCACCTGTTGTAACTGCTCAATCTGTACTAGAGTCCACTCTAACTGTTGGATCTGGTTCATTGCGTGGTTATCCTCCAACCTTAGTATCCACTACTACAATAAGTGTGGGAAATGTTGGCTCTAAATATTTCTAAAAACAGCCTTAGTTTAACATTAATTTATCAACCCTAGGATTCATATTTTCTCTCAAAGAATATCGACAAAGTCTATGCAGATAGCTCGTAGAGGATAAAATCGTGTAGTGAAAGAAAATCTGAGTTTATCAATAATCAAGTTCCTCAAACCTTCATTAAAGATTCTAAGAATTGAAATCTAAAGTTGTGCAATGGAAAGGAACTAATTAATCTATTGAATTCATTTTAAGAGTAGTAATTGAATCTAAATAAAGACTTGCATAAATGACTATTATTATGAATCCAATTGCTGGAAAGAAAAAGGCGAATTAGTCTATCTATGGAAAGAAACAGAGACTGTAATCTAATAAAAAAGATACAACAATCGTACTTCTATTGAAAGGAACAACAACTATATTCTAATGGAAAGGAACAACAAATGTAAACTAAGTAAAAGGAACAACAAATGTAAACTAAGTAAAAGGAACAAAAAATGTGAACTTATGAGGAACTATCACACATCAAATATCAGTAATGGGAATTGGAGTAGCAATCATCTAATGCTTAAGGAAATATCTATCTCTTGCAATTGACATAAAATCATAAACACGTTGATGCATTCATTTAACTTATGTAAAAGAGAATCGAATCACAAAACATAAATTGAACTGATACAATTACAGGTCGAACAATAGCTCCTTCAGACTGGGCCCTTGGTCCTTAGAGGCACTGCTATTTGAAATTCATTATATAGAAATGGTAAAACCGCTCAACACTTTTATTAATTTCATAGCTGGTACAACATTTTACAAAAACTGCTAACGCATAGCAATTCTAAGTTCTGAGTTCTTGGATGCAATTCTTCTATATATTTTCAAGATCTATTTACCCCTTATATATTACAATAATTTGGGTAAATTAAGCTATCCTGAGGATCAAGAGATCCTGAGGATTTCTTTACTATTATAAAATTACAATATAAGAAACTTGATCATCTTCAAAACTGCCTTGCGCCATAAAGTCTTCAACCTCCAATAGCTTGCGTATCTTCAAGATTTCCTTTTCTATATTGGGTTTGACAATATTTAACCAATCCTGTAATAAAACCAAACAATTCCAATCATATTTTAGGATCTATGTAATCTAACTTCAACAATAACACTAAAGAGTATATTATTCATTTTCTATTCTATTTTCTCCTAAATAATTGAAAAGTCAATCAAGATGATATCATGAAATGTGGCAAAAGGGAATATATTTATACCTTTTTTATAAACTAACATACCCCCCAGCTTACCTTCTTACATGTTCTCATGCAAGCTGAGATCTTACATGTAAAGCAGTAATGTTGTAAGGTGGAAAGGTTGGTTCACCAGGCCTTCTGAACCCATTACTTCTTTTGAGTTCTCCAAAAGCAGCATCCTCCCTTTTCTTGTTAATTTGATAATCTTTTTGGTAACTTTCTCGAGGGAACCAGATGATAGGGGGATTATATCTACACCCAATCCAAGCAAGCCCTTCCTCTTGGAGAAATCTAGAACACCTCTCTATTCTATAGGTAGTTGCAAAGAAATTCTTGTACCCAAAGGGTTCCCTACTCTTTACTTCACTGGAGGATGCATTCCATCTCATTTTAGAAGCAGCAAGAGCTTCCTCCTTAAGCTCCCTAAAACGAGTGATACCTGAACGTATCACCTGTAGATGGATAGGGGCTAAGGAGTCTATGACCCCCCCTCTTTTCATAAAGGTTTTATGTCACATAATGGCTAGAAAGGACTTTGGAGGTTCTCCCCTAACCCAAAGATCTAGCCCATCTTCCCTCTTTAGGAAGGTTTTATGAGCTTTACCCCATCTGACTTGGTTCTAAGTAAATGACAGAAATGCCTGAAATTGTATGTCACCTATGAATGGGCCAGGGTTATCTTCCCTCTTTTCTTCCAAAATGAAATTATGAAAGTACAATTCACACAAAAAGTGTTGTACCTTTTCGTCCTGCTCTATGAAACATGAAATAAACTCAGGTATAGTGGAAAATGAAATAGGTGCACCTTCTCTAATGGCCTTCACTCTCTCTAACATATATCATTCCAACAAGAATAAAGTGTAACTGGTGGCAGGGGCTCTGCAATTAATAGCATCAGAGTAGACATCATAGATTTCTTTGATTTTCCCCAAAGATTTTTCTAATTGGGTTTGCACCTTTTTTATCTTCCCTTGGGATCTGGTGAGCGCATCATAGGTCTCACTCTCTATTGTTGTCATGTCCTTCGGTTGTTTAACAATATTTTGATGTTCAGTCCTAGTGACCATCTCATCTTGGTGTTGAGCCAATGCTCTCTGGGATTGTCCCATCTCTGTCTTTAGTTTATCAATGGTGACATCTTGTGCTTGATATTGGGATGCTTAGTATTATTCCATAGCGCCCATATCTTCCCTAGATTGAGTTAATTCTTGTTGGACCTGTGTAAGTTCTACTTCCAGTCTATCCACAATAGCACTCTATTTCTGGGACTGGAGTGCCTGGTGCTCTTCTATAGTTAGTAATTCATTTTTGTTTTGAGCCAAGGTTTGTTGAGACTGCATCAATTCTTCCTCCAATCTCTTGATGGTAGCATTCTTCTCAAGGAGTTGAGCTATTTCCTCTAATACCGAGGTGTCTGTCTGCACCCCAGCATTAATTGTTTATGTAGCTATCATATTTTCCCGTGTTTCTATAGGAATTAATTCCTCATTCTGAGCTACTGTTTCTTCAGGGTTTGTTTGTATCCCTACAAAATTTGTACTGACTGCTTCTTTAGGAAGAGGGTTTCTTCCTTGCACTCTGGCCCTTTTGTTCTTCTTTCTTCTATGGGCCTTATATACTTGTTCTAACTATTTCCTCAATTCCTTAATAATTTCCTTGAGTTTACCCACCTTCTGCTTCAATACTTCAGCCTTCTTAGCCTTTTTCTTCAACGGTTTGTTTTGCTTTTTTAAATTAATAATTTTTTTATGGATCTTGGCTGATTTTTGTTTATGAGAGGTCTCAAGGTCTTCTTCATTCTAGCCAGCAGATGGTTGTTCCTCTATTCCTTCCAAATGTCCTGTCTGTCCAAGAGGGATTCTTATTTCAAGATGAGGTTCTTCCTATGTTGTCTCCTCTGGAAAAGACATTTCAATATCAGGAAAATATTCAACTGGTTTTGAAGAGGAGGCTTGTTTTAGGCATTTTTCTTGATTATTTGTGCCTCTGTCAATTGAGGTTCCCAAGCTTCCCAGAACCTGGGCTATTTCTACCTCATAGCTCTTCAAAAAAAATTCTGGTAGATGATCTAATGCTGGTTGGGTGTCTTCCTAATCATTCCTTGGTGAGCTCTATTATTCTTGCCCAATTTCTTGAACATTCTCCCATGGAGACTTTTCTGTAGAATTCTGAAGTTCTTCAGGCTGTTTTGTTGTACCCTAAATTTTTTCAGTTGTTTCCTGAATTCGTTTGCTTCTTCTCCTTGTATGAATTATGGTTTTAGGGACAGTTGTTTCTCTCTTCCTCTTTTTCGTTAATGCCTATGTTTGTGAGGTCTGGGCCTCTGTGATTTGGGTAGCGTCTGCCTCAACTTCGGTTTGAGGAGATGAGATTTCTCTTTGGGAAGTAGTCTCCTCTGCCTGTCTATCTTCAATTTCTTGTGGTGGTTCTTCATGGAATAATTCAATCTTCTCCAATTATGGAGGTCTATTGGCCTCAATCAGGTTATCCCAGGTCAATTGAGTTTGACTTAGTGCTTTATTTGTTATCAGTTTAACTAATATGTGGTGACTGATAACAGTAACAGGTTCCTTGGATTTTTGTGTTCTTAAAGCAACCTCATGTAATATGGAATTCAAAAAGAAAGGTAGATTATGTACTAATCGTTGTTTTAAAGCTTCCAGCAGTTTGAGGTGGTGAGGTCAAGTTACGTCATATCGTCCATCACAAGTGATGTACCACTGAATTATCCCTACCAGTTCCTTCCATGGTTCTCTGAGGGTATTGGGATTAAGTCCCTTTCCCTTCTTATCCAATTCTTCCCCAGGGTATGTGAAAGTTTCCACATCTTCCTTCAGTGTTGTGTATCTTCTTGTCCACTAAATTCCTGTGGTAGGGAGGCCTGTGACCTCTTCTAAAATTTTTGGGGTGACTGATATTTGTATGCCGCACACCATAGAGATTTCTCACTGTAGATTCTGAAAGAATTCAAGCATGACATTCATGTCATATCCTTGCAGACGGTTGAAGTACTTTGTCCACCCCAGCTGCTACAGGATGTCTCTTGCCTGCTCTGTAACCTGCAGTAAATTTGTCTCCCTGCACACACCTCTAGCACCCATTTTGTGAGAAAATGTGGATGACTATCGTTCCTGGTAGCAGACTTGGTTAGACCAGCTTGGAGGAAAAATGACCGAAAATAGGAAATATCATAGACAAAAAATGTTTACAAATGTGGGTATTTATTACAATCATTACTATATTTATCGAGAAGTGTGCTAAGCGTCCACTCCCCTCATTAATATGAAGGTCGACCTCGACCTCCAGTGTAGGAAAAAGTAATGAGTGTAGGTATTGATGGTGAGAAGTAATGATTGTACTACCGCCGCCAATGGGGATCAATGATTTATTTTCAAACAACATATTTTAACGGTAATCATTAAACGTTAGTCCTCTTTTGTGGAATTGAAATAGACCTATACTCAAAAGAATTCTTTTAAGGATACATACGCCGAATAAGTTAAATCTGTTCATTTAAATAATATCCCACATATCATAATGTTGTTACTTTTCCATTTTATTGAATACAACTGAAATGATAGCCGCGTTATTGAGTGAAGGAAATCTAGAGACATGCAGAAACTTGGCGTTTAAGGTAAACTTCCATACCACAAGCAGAGCCACTATTGCCAGTAGGCGTCCATAGCCTTGACAGGGTTTCCTTTTAACCCTTAGATGAGCATGTATCCTTGATAATTATTTGAATCGTATTTTCCAAAAATACCATTATCCTAGTTTGGTAGCCAAATAGTGAAAATGCTACTCACTAGATTGTAACTTAGGTGAACAAGTCGGCTCGTGATGAGACCCCTTGTCCTTTGACTAGAAAATGTCAAAGTGTTATAACCCTAAATTGCACCAAACATGCTTACCTGACATCAGGCCAACTCATATCCCTTCTTTGCCAAAACACTACTAAAAAACTCTTTGAAAATCCTCTTGAATAAAGGCCCACGCTCCCTAATCCATTACTGCATGCGTGTACACGCTGGCTGACCCAAAACAACCCGCATGGACCGACAAAAGAATGAAAAAAGGAAAGTTGTCGATGGAATAAAAATCTATGGGTGAGTTAACTAAAACTCTCGGCCAAGCATGGCCGAGGGTTCGTCCAAATACCTATCTCCTTCTAGCCTATAAAAGAAGGGGTAGAGGTACCATTTTAAAGAGGAAAAATATAGCAAAGAAACTCTGCCCATTTACGTATTCCCATTGTCCCAACCCTTTAGCCTTTACTTGTGCCAAAGGAGATTTAAGGCAAAGTAGTTGAAGGACAGAAGAAGTTTTTCCCATTGTCCCAACCCTTTAGCCTTTCCTTATGCCAAAGGAGATTCAAAGCAAAGCAGGTGAAGGACAGAAGAAGAGGAGCCCAGGATCAGGTTCGAGGAGCAGTGGCCGGTCTCAACTTTTGTAAGTTGACTCATGTTAAGTAATAAAGAGAATTATTTTCCCGTCCCAATTCATGAACTGTTTATATTTTGATCAGTATATGTTTTGATTTCTAACCCATTAGTATATAAGTAGTATGCATGCATAGTTGTTGCTTGTCTTGAATGCAGGTCAAATTTGGAAGGAGTATTGCGAACAAGTAATCACGCTCAATGGAGGATTGACATCAAACAACGGGAATGAGGTAAGTTGATCTGTCCATGCATTTACTAATAAAAGGGGATTTAAATCTAGGGATGAAGGTAGAAAGTAATTTCTATTTGGTCATATCTGCATGCAAAGTCTTAACTCTATTTGCTAGTCCGTAGGGTGATTTTCCCCAACAACACAAAGACCATTGCCCTGGTGTTGTAGCCATAGTGGGAATGTCACTTAGGTTATTATCCTATGATCGTAGTAGGTTGGCTTGTTATGAGACCCCCTATTCTTTTTGAAAAAAAATATTTTATTTTATTTTTATTTATTATTATTATTATTATTTTTAAGTTTTTCCCGAAAAAATACCATTATCTTGGTTTGGTATCCAGATGATGATAATTCCACTCACTAGAATCTAACTTAAGTGAACAAGTCATCTCGTGATGAGACCTCTTGTCCTTTGACAAAAGAAAATGTCAAAGGTCATTGCCCTAGTGTGGTAGCCATAGTGGGAATGTCACTTAGGTTAGTATCCAATGATCGTTGTTGGTTGGCTCGTGATGAGACCCCCTATTCTTTGTGGGAAAAGAAAGAAGTTTTATTGATTATTATTATTATTATTAAGTGTATGAAGGGAGGCTCATTTACTCCTTAAGAGTAAGGGATGGCATAAAGAAGTGTAAGGATGCCAAGTAAAAGTGTGTCGCAGACTCCTTATTAATTATAAAGGCGAGATATCATTTAAGTGTATTTTTATGTATAAGGGAAAAGAAATGAATTATGGTGGTTATAGGTTATGAACAAGGTTTAATATATTTCTAAGAAAGTGATCCAAAAAAACAATTTGATAAGGTATGGGAGATAGTCCACAAAATAATGATAGATCGTTAGAAATAATGCTGCTGAAAATTATTTGGTGAAAGTTGTACCCCAAAGGAAAGGTTTAGCATTTTATCAGCAATGTAGGGAAGGAACGAAAAAGTGAGCAACAGGTGTGCAAAGGAACAACAAGCACAAAAAATGAATGACAATTGTTCCATTCAAAGGAACAACAAGCATGCAAAAAGGAACAACAATTTTTTTGTTCAAAGGAACAACAGGTGTGCAAAAAGAACAACAATTGTTCTGTTTTTAACCATCTGAATAGGTAATTTTTAGAAACCTGGAAATGTGTTTTGCTTGAATCCAAGGTTGATTAGTCATCAACTAAATTCATTTATGAGTTGGTTTATTTCAAAATTGAGTAGTGGATGGTTTGTTAATGTTATTAATTTCATTATAGTTGCCCAATTGTTGTTGATGAATCTTGACACATTCATTTTTCTGCGAAAGACAGGGTTTGGGTGATGAGGTGAAGCAGGAGTTCAGAACATAAAAGAGTGTTAATTGAGTTTATTACAGTTATCCTCCCTAGTTCTGATTTTCTCGAATGACTATCAAAAATAATAATAATAACTAAATTATATCTACATATTACAAAATTATATACAGTATGTATAGTGTCAACAGAATTCGACATTTATGGAGTTGGGGTGGTTGGATTACCTTCCCATCCAGCCAAAATTTGAACGGTAGGATCCTTACTTACTTCCTGGTAGAAAGATTCTTTTGAGGGTGGCAGACGATAGAGTCGTAGCCGGTGTCCATTGACCTGAAATGGAGATCTGGACCTGCCGATGGTACTTAACGTGATTGTGCCATTATCATGGACTTCATTGATTTCGTATGGTCCTAGCCACCATGTCTATAATTTTCCTAGAAAATTCTGAAATCTGGAATCATAGAGGAGCACCCAATCACCTTTTTTAAATGTTTTTTTATTGATATGCTTTTCATGCCAGGTCATCCTATGTTGTTGAATAACGATTGTGTTCTCTACAACAGACAGGTGTGCTTCATCCAATTCGTTGAGTTGTTGAAGGCATTGTTTATGTTCTTTTGTAAGATCTAGTCTGATTTCCTGGGCGATCCTTAGAGTCTTGATTTCAAACTCGATTGGGAATATGGGTTCTTTTCCATAGACTAAATGATAAGGATATTAGCCAGTGGTATTATGCCATGTTGTGCGATAAGACCATAAGGCATTTGGGAGCTCAGAAGCCCAATTATGTCTGTTTGTTGAGATAGTCTATGTCAGGATTGCCTCCAGGACTTTATTGGTGCTTTCCACTTGCCCATTTTCTTGTGGATGGTACAGAGAAGTAATTGTGTGTTTGATATGATAATTATCCAGGGTGGTAGTGATTCTATGAGCTGTAAATTGTGACCCCCCATCAATAATTACCTCTCTTGGTAGTCCATAGTGTACGAATAATTTAAAAGTAAATTTGATGACTACTTCTTCTGTTGCATTTGGTAAGGCTTCTGCCTCTACCCATTTAGTCATGTAGTCCATTGCAACTAGAATATAGGCCTTGTGATTTGACTTTGGATTGAAGGGGCCAACGAAGTCTAGTGCCCATATCTCAAATGGTTCCACAACTACTTGTTCTTTCAAAGGCATTTCATTAGCCTGACCTGGTTTTCCCATCCGTTGACAACTATCGTAGGTCTGGACATATTTCTTCATGTCTCTGAATATTGAGGGCCAATAATAGCCCATATGCAAAATTTTGTGTCCATTCCTACGATCTGCAAAATTCCCACCACAGGGATCATCATGCCCGACCTTTAGTATGTCGTAGATTTCGTCATCTCATATGCATCTGCAGATCTGGAGATCAACTCCTGTATGGAAGAGATATCCGTTGATCCAGGAAAATCGTGCACTACACTGGACGATCAGTTTTCTTTCCCTAGATGAAATATGTGTCGGTAATCTTCTCGCTTCCAGGTAATTTGCCACATCAACGTACCAAGGTGGATTTGTAGTAACGACAAACAGATGATCGTCTGGAAATCGATCTTCGACTGTTAAGGAGTCATATGTTTTGGGTATCTTTGATGGTGATATCAAATTCCTGCAATAGCAACAACCATCGAGTGTCCCATCCATTAGTAATTGGTTTATTAGATAGATATTTGATAGTGGAATGATCAGTACACAGAACGACCGGATAGCCTATTATATAATGACAAAATTTATTGATGGCATGTATAACAGCTAAAATCTCTTTCTCTGTTACTCTATAATTAAGTTCAGCTGGATTAAGATTCTTACTAATAAAATAAATGGTGTAGGGTTTCTTGTCCTCCTCCTATCCAAGGACAACACCTATGGAAATATCTAATGCATCAGTGGAGATGTGAAATGGTATTTTTCAATTTGCCCCCCTTAACACTGGTGTTGTCGAGATCAAATTCTTGAGTCCTTCAAATGCCACATCACACTTGTCAGACCACTGAAATTCTACATTACCAATCAAAGAATGTAAAGGTACAGTGGTTCTTGCAAAATTTTCCATAAATCTACGATAGTATCCTGAAGCGTCAAGGAAACTACGTACCTCAATTTGTGTGTGTGGTGTAGGTAGATTAAGGATTACCTCTATTTTTGTTGGATCTACCCTAATTCCATCTGCAGAGATATAATTCCCTAGTACCACACCTTCTTTCATCATCATGTGACACTTTTCGTGGCTTAAACATAACCTGGTCATAATGCACCGCTCTAGTATTTTCTCCAGGTTATTTAGTGCTTGATCGAAGTCGTCACCATAAGGAGTGAAATCATCCATATAGACTTCAAGTCCTTCATTGATCAGATCACTGAATATGCTCAGAATGGCCCTTTGAAAAGTGGTTGGAGTGTTACAAAGTCCAAAGGGTAATACTTTGTATGAAAAAGTTCCCCAGGGGCATGTGAATGTAGTTTTATATTGAGCTTTTGGGGCAATCTGAATCTGATTGTACCCACTAAAACCATCTAGGAAAGAAAAGAATTTATTTCTTGCCGAAGTATCCAGGACCTGATCAATGAAAGGAAAAGTGAAGTGGTCTTTTTGAGTGGCTTTGTTAAGTTCCATGTAGTCAACACAGATTCACCATTTCCCATTTTTCTTTGGGACGATCACTAATGGGGAAACCCACTGACTATCTGAGATGGGATATATAAAATCTACATCCAACAGCTTTTGTAATTCTTCTTTAACGATATCCCTGAGGTGAGGATTCAATATTCTTTGTGGTTGTCGGATAGGCCGGGCATATTTTTCAACATAAATGTGGTGTGTGCAGAGTTGTGGATCAATACCTTTCATATTAGAATATTCCCATGCAAAATCTTGTTGGTATTTGGAGAGGACTTGAGTTATCTTTTTTTTATGTTGTCCATCTAAATTGGCATTGATGTTTAGAGACCTCCCTGGTGCAATCTTGACGGGTTTTTTGTTATCAACGGCTATAGTTGGAATTTGTTCTTCCATTAAATCTTCCAATAGGTCTCCCTATGCTTCACAGTCTAGAAAAGCTTGGATCATCTGGTAGGTCAGGTTGCCCATGGTGGTTGTACTATTGATAAAGCCACTGATTACGTCATCCTCTAGCTGGTTTTTAAGTCCGAGGGCTTCTTCATGCATAAGAGGGGCTCGTAAATCCCTCTCTGGGTATCGCGGTGGTGGCAATTGTGGGTATACAAAAGTTGGACTTGGTTTAGCAGAAGGATATAAAATGAGTTTCTTTGTGATACCCCCTCTAGTGATTGTCATATTACCTGCTCTACATCGTATGCACGCATTTGTTGTTGCAAGTCATGGCCTACACAGTATCAATGGATTCCCTTCAAGTCCACTTCTTGGGTTGATGATGAGGAAGTCCGCCGGATATTCCCAAGAGTTGACGAAGATGGCTATATCATGTAATGTGCCAACTGGTCAAACTACCAATCAATCTGCCAACTGCAACATTATTGCGGTGGGTTCGAAGGAGTTAAAACCCAGGGTATTGCAGGTTTCCATAGTCAGGATGTTGATGTCTACTCCCAAATCAACTAGTGTATTGGGAAAAGAACAACCTTGGATCTGAATTGTCACTATGGGATTCCTCGGATCTGCATATTTGACCGATTCTTGTCTACCTAAAATTAGATCAGACAAGGCTCCTACCACGCAGACTGTTGATGATGGATTTTTAATTTTTCTGATGGGCTTTCTCCCACATAGCTCCTTGATCATTTTTTCATAGATTGGGATGTCCTGAAGAGATTACAGGAGTGGAATCTTGATATATAAATTCTTGAGTTCCACTACAATGTCGAAGTTGGGATATACGGTTGGTTTTTCTATCATCGATCTTTCGTGGAACGGAGGGAAGGGTGTTGCATCCTTATCAAGATCTTGTGATTCAACTGTGTTTCCCCCTGCTCGATTTCTTCTGTTATTACCACAGTCCAAGGTGTTATTTTTTGTTGTTTTTCACTCTCCTTCTCTTGAAAAATGTCATTTTCTTCAAGAGAGATTATTCGTCTTGATCTCAACCGTAGTTCACTGCACCCTACCGAGTTGGTCTCTCCTTCCCCATTCTCCATAATCTGGATGAGATGATTCGGTATATTATTTGGATTTGGGTGAGGCTGGGCTGGTAGTTGAGGGTGCAATTGTGATTGCGGATTTTGGGGCAATTAGAGTGGTGCTTGTAGTGTAGGCTGAGTTTGATGGGCCATCCCCATGGGTTGGTTGTTTATCCCCATGGGGCACTACCAATTCTAATTCCAATTTGGGTTTTGGGTAGTCATGTTGGGCCACTGTGAAGGGTAGATGTTGTTGTTTGAGTTTTTCCAGGATGAGGTGGGATATTGTGAGTTAGGAATAGTGGAAATTGCAATTGGTTGATTCTTCCAGGTAGGATTTGCAGCAGGCTGGTTTTGCCAAGTGGGATTTGAAGGTGGGTATTTTTGGGGCTTCTAGTTCTAATTAGTAAATAGTTGACCATGCCATGTGCTACTAGGAGCTTGCTGTTGATTATACTGTCCAGAGAAGAAAGAGGAAGGGTCCTGCAATGTATTTGGAGGCCGATTCTACCATTGACGACATTGAACCATCAAATATAATGTCTTTGTTTCTTCTTCTACCTCTCTAAAGACATATTTTAGTCCAGGAAGTGATGGGAGTTGTTTCGTGTCATGATCCTTGGTGCAGATAGCACAAACCTGGACCACGTCCAAAGGGAAATCCCTTGGAACATGTTTTCTTCTGCACCTGTGGAAAAATATGGCCAGCATTTGTTATGCTTCTGTTTTTTTCTATTTGGCCTGCAATACATCCAATTGTGTAGTCAAAGTGCTCAAAATATTTGTTTTGAAGTTTTCTACAAGATTACCAACTTCAACTTGCATAACACCCCCACTGGTAATATTCTATTTCTGGTGAGGGGGATACACATCTTTGATCTGGTCCGTGAGCTTCCTCTTGAGCACCTGATGCGCAAAAGGATGATGTCATCATAAGTTTCTTGATAAATTTCACCCTTCCCCATTAAATTCAACATTTCTACCCATTCATCTTTCATACCCTTAATCAGGGTTGCCTTAAGTACTTCACCTGGTAACGTGCCATAGGGTGATCTTTGTAAATTATATTGAAATCTCTCGAAATTCTTCTAATGATTCATTTTCTTTTGCAATCATTTGAAATATTTCATATTTTAAGTATCTGGTCCTACAATAATCCTGATATTTTGTCAAGAAGGCATGTTTCATCCCATCCCATGAGTTTATAGTTCCTCCCCCTAATCCCATGAACCAGCATAGATCTGCTCCTTTCAAAGTGGAGGGGAACAATTTTAATTTTTGGGGTTCAGAGGTGTAATCATACCCTCTACATAAGACATCAAATTCAAATAAGAATGTGTCCGGGTCTTCTGAGATTAATCCATGAAAGGTTCGCAGGTTTTGTAGGGGAATTGCCTTCATGGGGGCATTGGTGATTGGATCAACTATCGAATATTCCAAAGTGGAAGTCTGGGGACGTTGTGGATTTGGTTGTGCCATTTGATCAAAAATATGCCAGAAATCTTCAGGGATTTCTTGATCCGGATATTTTATTTAAATTGGTTGGTTATCTGATCCCTTAGGTTATTTGATTGCACTCCCTCTATCTGGGATTTCAAGTATGCCTTCTTCCTTCACAGGAGATTTAGGATCGGGTGGTGGGTATGTCTTAGCTATCCCACAGGTTTCTCCTTCTCATTCTTCTAGGTTACAATACTTTCCCTCTTCTAAAGGGTTGAGGGGTGGAATATCTATGCTCTGAAATATTTTCTTAGTCCCTTTAGTTTTGCTATGAATCTCAGCATGGGCTGTAGTTAGTGAAACTGCCACCTGAGGGATTCAGGTAGATCCTTTTCTAGATCTAATTGAAGCTTGATATTCTTCCTTTAAGATGATTTCATCTATGAAAGTGCTTCTTCCAGGGAGCACCAAGACCTGGGCTTTGGTAATTTTTGGTGGGGGTTTTGGTTTTTCAAGATCTTTCTTCTTAGTCATACATACTTCACACAAAAAAAAAGAAAATCAAGAAAGAAAAACACCTATGCAACCTCTTACTACATCAGCTGGAGGTAGGCGCTGGAATAAGCATCTTACTTATTGCCTACATAGGTTCTTACCTTCCATCTTCAATACCTCATCCTCCAAAGGCACAATCTATGCTTCTTTTGACATTCTTCCCCAGCAACGACGCCAAAATGTTGGCTCTAAAGATCTCTAAAAACAGCCTTAGTTTAACATTAATTTATCAACCCGAGGATTCATCTTTTATCTCAAATAATATCGGCAAAGTCTATGCAGATAGATCGTAGAGGCTAAAGTCGTGTAGTGAAAGAAAATCTGAGTTTATCAGCAATCAAGTTCCTCAAACATTCATTAAAGATTCTAAGAATTGAAATCTAAAGATGTGCAATGTAAAGGAACTAATTAATCTATTGAATTCATTTTAAGAGCAGTAATTGAATCTAAATAAAGACTTGCAGAAATGACTATTATTATGAATCCAATTGCTGGAAAGAAAAAGGTGAATTACTCTATCTACGGAAAGAAACAAAGATTGTAATCTAATTGAAAAGAGACAACAATCGTACTTCTATTGAAAGGAACAACAACTATATTCTAATGGGAAGGAACAACAAATGTAAACTAAGTAAAAGGAACAACAAATGTAAACTACATAAAAGGAACAACAAATGTGAACTTATGAGGAACTATCATGCATCAAATCTCAGTAATGGGAATTGGAGCAGCAATCATCTAATGCTTAAGGAAATATCTATCTCTTGCAATTGACATAAAATCATCAACACACTGATGCATTCATTTAACTTCTGTAAAAGAGAATCGAATCACAAGACAGAAATTGAACTGATACAATTACAGGTCGAACAATAGCTCCTTAAGACTGGTCCCTTGCACCTTAGAAGCACTGCTATTTGAAATTCAGTATATAGAAATGGTAAAACCGCTCAACACTTTTATTAATTTCATAGCTGGTACAACATTTTACAAAAACTGCTAACGCATAGCAATTCTAAGTTTTGAGTTCTTGGATGCAATTCTTCTATATCTTTTCAAGATCTATTTACCCCTTATATATTACAATAATCTGGGTAAATTAAGATATCTTGAGGATCGAGATATCCTCAAGATTGCTTTACTATTATAAAGTTACAATATAAGAAACTCGATCATCTTCAAAACTGCCTTGCTCCATAAAGTCTTCAACCTCCAATAGCTTGCGTATCTTCAAGATTTCCTTTGCTATCTTGGGTTTGACAATATTTAACCAATCTTGTAATAAAACCAAAAAATTCCAATCATATTTTAGGATCTATGTAATACAGCTTCAACAATAACACTAAAGAGTATATTATTCATTTTCTATTCTATTTGCTCCTAAATAATCGAAAAGTCAATCAAGATGATATCATGAAATGTGGGAAGAAGGAATATATTTATACCGTTTTCATAACCTAACATGAAATCACAGAAAAAAACTTCATACAGATCAGTAAACATGTATTTCTCAATATATTTGCGGGGTGTTATTCTAGGGTTTTTGTTTTCTTTCTGTGAAAACTCCAAATCTTTGGTTCTTAACCAGCTTTCAATCTCTTCTTTTGTGGGATTCCACGGTCTCAACATCCCCTTCTAGCATCTCATTGATTTCTTCTTTTCTTCACACTTATCTTGCTCAACCTATCTCATCTACTCAATCCTCTCATGTTCCTACCAACGGAAATGGAACCATTTGTTGGTTTACTTATTCTATTCTTTCTGAGTTTATTGACCCAAGTTTCATGTATGTTCGGGTTTCCAACAAAGCCTCTAAAACTATCGGCCCTCCTGGTAAACTACAAGGCAACACAACACACGGAGTGTACTGCGCAGTCTCACCCGAGATAGCTTTAATGGGTGGATGTAATACTCATGTATTTACATCCTATGATTGAGTGCGATATATGAGAACTGTATATTGAACCAATATTATAACTTGTAACCGCGATATACTGTCATTTGTGAATAAGTAGAAAATATAAGTAGAAAATATAGCAACTCAATCATTAATAATAACAATAGATACTGAAAGACAATAAAGGAATACATGCATTCAATCACATAACACATATGTTACCGTGGTTCACCCCCTCCTGGGCTATGTCCACAGAGATCTGGCTCTTGTCTCTTTTATTATAGTATTTTCGCATCTACAACGTTGTGTGTGTTCAATTATTCTCAATTGGGTAAGATCTATATGTGGTGAAATATATCACACTAGCCTCCTCAGCCTGCGATATAACCCTCAAGATATTCCCTCCTTCATCCTCTCTATCTCAACATATTACCTAAAATAGGTCATACAACAAAATCTTACATATTGATTTGCTACAACAGCTCTCTCTATAATAACAATTTATCTCTAGAAAATATGAACCCCTTCTAATACCTAAGTATCTATATTTATATGTTTATGGATCTTCAGCCTTTACAATACATTACCAAAACCCTAACCCTAACATAGTTAGGTCTTCCCTACATGTGCGCATGTTGTTCTTCCTTCCAGCTGTCTCATTACTCTTGCATGCTTTCTTTCCGCATTGGCCTGCCTCCAACAACATTCCAATGCTCCTTAGATCTCACAGTCGAGATGTGTCCACGTAGATCCATATATTTATGGCCTCCATTGCTTCGTAACTTCAGCATTTGGGGAATCCGCTATGTAACTTCCTCTTTTCTCCCGTAGTGGTCAACGTCGGGCTAACCACGGTCTAGATCCGATGGTCAAGAGGGATCCTAAAGCATCCTCGAATCGACGAATTGTGTTACTTCAAGACTTCAACGTTTAGGTGGTTTCACCTACTCATCAATCCCTTTCTCCCGAAGTGGTCAATGTCATACTAACTGTGACTTAGATCTAACGGTCATGGGAGATCCCAAAGCATCCTTGAATCTACGGTTCTCATAACTTTGAGAGTTCAGAGTTCGGGGGTTTTACCCACTTAACACTCCCTTTCTCCTGGAGTGGTCAATGTCATAATGACCTCAACTTAGATCTAACGGTCAGGAAAGAACCCAAGGGTGCTCAGATCTATGGTTTGCATTAATTCACAACTCCAATATTCGAGGATTTTGGCATTATGAGACCTTCGTTCTCCTGAAGTGGTCAATGTTGGACTGACTATGGTGTAGATCCAATGGTCAGGGAGGCTTCTGAATACCCTCAAATATATGACTCACATTACTTCGTGACCGATAAGTGGGTCAGGGTTTAATGGTAGGACAAGTCCCACGATCACGATTAGGGAAACCAACAAATTTCATTCAACCTCACTAGTAACCAAA
The DNA here is from genome assembly GCA_009831015.1 of Picea engelmannii. Classification (NCBI taxonomy): domain Eukaryota; kingdom Viridiplantae; phylum Streptophyta; class Pinopsida; order Pinales; family Pinaceae; genus Picea; species Picea engelmannii. Next base: position 69,159 of record ML816103.1, on the reverse strand, counting down.
CCATCAGGTTACCTTCGATTGGTTTTGGATGTTGTAAAGTCATAGCACCCCGGAGCTCCAAACTCCTGGAGTTCCAAAGACAAATCTAGCTTAGCTCCTTTTAGGCCTAGCGAAGGGTTCCAAGGTCTTGGTCCTATGGACTCTCTAACAATTCTCATGATTGCACTCTCAACACTTAGCCATGATTTGGTTAGAACCATGGACATGAGCCCTCGGTCACACATGTGAAGGGTTTGAAGGAGGCACCCTCCTTCCACATAGATAAAACTTAGTGACCTACAAAGGGTGAATTGAGGGGTCAATATGACTAAAGTGTTCCAGGGAATTATGCCCCGACTCCTATATTACGAAATCATTCCTTGGGAATATTTACCTAAGGGTTCTCCAACAAGTACATAAATCGTAAAATTATTCTTAAATTATTTTAAAGACCCATGTCTAATAGTTCTCCTGCTACTATGCAAGGGAAAACAAAAACCATGTAAATATAAAAGTTTATAGAAGAATAATAATATTTCTAATTATTTATCCAACACTATAAAATTTAACCATAAACACATACATCTAACCATCACTTCCATTCCAGTACACAGAGTATAAAAATACTTATCAGAAACAAAAATTGTGAAGAAACTATTGAGAGGGGTGCCTATTTCCACCCAACCATAGGTACAACCACTCCTGAACATATTTATCATTGGCCACACCCTATATAGACCATGATGCTCTGAGAGAGACTCATTCTTCTTGTTCAACAACATTCAGGGATGAAGGTTACTCTCCTCCTCCCATGGGAACTTGGAAAAAATATTTTCTCTCTACCAAGCAAGGGGGTCTAGAACGAGTACTTCCAGAGTCACTCGTCTTCTCTATAGCCTCGCTTATCATCTTGGAATGAAAACGCTTCCAATAAATTCTTGCACCAAGAATTTTTTTTTTTCTCATTTCTCCTCTGAACCAGAGAGATGCAAGTGTTCTTATCTCTTTGGGATATTGGTCTCTCGACTCATCTTCCTCTGCCCACAAATCCCTTATTTTCTTGCCTTCCTCATCAAGATTGTGTGGTTCTGAATCCCCAGTTTGTGATCATGTCAGGAATTATTTTAGGTGGGTACTCTACCCATATCCTCATTAACTCTTGAGGAGGGCTTCCCAACTACCATATTGTTTGGTAATTTATTTATGGGTCAAAGGATTGTTCTGGGTCTAAGTAATTTAAATCCAGTAAGATACTGGTCTGGTGGGGGTCATCTCAACCATTGTTGGTTCCCCTCACCATATCTCTCATAGCATCATGATCTACCTTGGAAAAAACCCTTTAGCAGTTATGCAACACTATCCATTTTCAATTAATAGCAAAAATACATACATTGCCTTTTATAACAAAAAGGTTCATCAAATCCAACATTCACACATATTCAATCTGCCACAGTCTTCTGGAAAGTTATAGTTATACTTACAAGCAGGGGGAAATAGGGTTATTACAATCCCCTCCCAATTAAAGGAACATCATCCTCGATGTTCTACCTGTTGATGTGCTATGTATGTACATAAGTAAAAAAAACGGGTATGCATGTTTCATGGCATCCTCCATTTCCCATGTAGCTTCATCTGGACCAAAGTGTTTCCACTTCACCTTGGCCTATGCAATGGCTATGTTACTGAGTGGGATTCCCTTCCTATCTATTATGCATTATGGTTCTGGTAGGAATTATCCCTCTGGTTCCACTTGAATCACAGACCAATCAATTATATGATTAGAATCATGTACATATTTATTCAATAACAAAACATGGAAAATAGTATGTTCCTTCACTATGGGAGGAAATGCTAGTCTATATGCTACAGGTCCCACTCTATCCAAAATTTCAAAGGGCACACAATATTGAGGTGCCAGCTTGGCATAGGCTCCCATTCTCAAGGATATTTTCTTGGGTCTAACTCGGAGATACACATGATCCCTTGCTTTGAACTTTCTAAGAGTCCTTTTTCTATTTTCATAGCTTGTTTGTCTATCCTAAGCTATTTTCAGATTCTATTTTATCTTAACTACTTCTTGTTCCATTTGTTTTAGCATATATGGCATTATTTTAATTATGTCTACTGGGTTATCCCACCTGATTGGAATCTTGCATTGTCTACCATAGAGGGCCTCAAAAGGGCTCATCTTCAATGACTCTTGATAGCCATTGTTGTAGGAAAATTCTACCAGTGGTAGGTAGTCTTCCCACTTCTTGGGTTGATGCATCACATGCATCCTTAGCATGTCCAATAACACTTGGTTTACCCTCTTTGTCTATCCATCATTTTGAGAGTGATAGGTTGTACTAAATATCAATTTAGTTTCAAAACCAACAAATAGAGATTTCCAAAAGTTTGAAGTAAATTTTGTATCTCGGTTGGATATGATTTCCTTAGTCATTCCATGCAGTCTAAATATTTCCTTCATGAAAATAATGGAAATATATATTTCCTTGCAAGTTGATTTGACGGGGATAAAGTGAGCAACCTTGCTCAGTTTTTCCACAATTTCCATGATGGTATCATTCTATTTGGTTGATTTTGGTAACCCTGGGATGAAATCCATGGAGATGGATTCCCATTTCCATTATGGGATTGGTAGGGGCTGCAATAGACCTGATGGGTGTTGATGCTTTGCCTTAACCTGCTGAAATTCTAGACATTTAGCTAAGTAAGCATCTATGTCAGTTTTCAGTCTCGGCCAATAGAATAGTTTCCTATTGGTTGTGATCACTTTCTGATAACCAGGATGACCAATATATGGTCTTTTTTGTAGTTCATCCATTTTGAACCTCTTCAAGTCGTCAAAATTTGGAATATACAACCTACCTTTGTAATTTAGCAGGCCATCATTCAGAAATCGACAACCCTCATACTTTATCCCTGTGAGATATTTCTCTAAGTATGTTTTCACGATATTGAAAAATTCATATGTTTCTTGTGCACTTTTGACTCTCTCCTTGATGTCTAATTCACATGTGCTTACAAATTCCAAGTGAATCACTTTATTACTTTTTCTAAGGGCATCAACCACCCTATTTTGTTTTACTTTGATATGTTTTAATTCAAAATAAAACTCACTAAGGAGAGCCATCCATCTATCTTGTCTAGCATTGAGTTTTGGTTGATCAAAAAAATATCTCCACCCACTATGGTCCGTCATAATAAAAAATCTCCTACCTAGGAGGTAATGCCTCCACATTTTTAAAGCATGTATTATGGAAACCAATTCCAAATCGTGGGTCCCATAATTGATTTCATGCTCATTCAAGTTTTTGGATTTGTAGAAAATCACATGTCCTTCTTACATAAGGACCCATCTGAGCCCTTCCTTGCAAGAATATGTACACACAAGGAAGTCCTTGTTTGGGTCTACAATATTCAACATAGGTGCATTGGTTAGAAGGTATTTCGGCTCTTGGAATTTCTTTTTAAATTCTAATGTCCAAATGAATTTAAATCCCTTTTTCTGAAGGGAGGTGATTGGGAATATTGGAAAATCCATTTATGAACCTTATATAGTATCCTTCTAGGCCCATAAAGAATATGATATCAAATACATATTTTGGGGTAGGGCAATCCATTATGGATTTGATCTTTCCGGGATCAACTACCACTCCTTCTTTAGAAATAACATGGCCTAAGTAATGGACTTGATTTTGGAAAAAGTCACACTTACTAAACTTAGCATAGAGTTGATGTTCTCTTAGTACTTGTAGCACTAACTTGATATGTTCTTCATGTTCTTCCCTACTATTATAATATATTGGGATATCATCAATGAAAACCAACAAAAATCTATCCAAGAACTTACTGAGTACATTATTCATTAAGAACATAAAAGTGGTTGGTGCATTGGTAAGTCCAAATGGAACCACCACAAATTCATAATGCCCATAATATGTCCTAAAGTTTGTATTGTGGATGTCTTCATACTTAATTCAGACTTGATGGTATCTAGACCTCAAGTCAACCTTGGAGAAAATTGCAGCACCCCTTATTTGGTCAAACAAGTCATCGATCCTTGGAAATGGATACTTATTCTTAATGGTCATGTTATTAAGTTGTCTATAGTCTATGCACAACCTGAGTGTCCCGTCCTTCTTTTTCAAAAATAAGGTTGGTGGTCCCCATGGAGACACACTAGGTCGAATGTAGCCTTTGTCCAAAATATACTTTAGTTGTAGTTTGATCTCAACTAGCTCTAGTGTACTCATTCTATAGGGTGTTCTAGACACTGGCACCACTCTTGGTACAAGTTATGTTGAAAAGTCTATATCTCTTCTGGGAGGTAGACCTAGTACCTCTTCTGGAAACACATATTGATGCTCTCTTAATATGGGATGGGCCTCTAGGATTGGTTTATTTTTCTCAACAGAGTTCAACACTTATATTTCATACAAAGGACATCATTTTCTGCAATACTTATTTACTTGAAGGGTTGATATTTGTCTCACTGAGACAGTCTTTTGAATCCCTTGGAGGGTTATCTTTCTCCCTTCTTCATCTTCACACTCCAAATTTTTATTGTGACTGTCCAACTTGGTTTTATGGGCAGCCAATCAGTCCATGCCAATTATCAAGTCATAAGATCCTAAAGGAAGCATATTTAAGGTTGTTGGGGTGGGTAATCCATTCATAATGAATTGGCATGCTAGTATGACCTATTTTACCTTTCTTTTAGTTCTAGTGGCTAGTTGTACCAACCATGATTTAGCATGTTTTGCTTGTTGTAATTTACATTTCTCAATAGTTTGAGGGGCAACATAACTCATATTAGAACCAGGGTTAATTAAAATGGAAACTAGATGGCTGGAAATCATACCTTCCATCTCCACCACTGAATCTTGGTGGTCAACTTGTCTATTATCGACGACTGCATAAATTTGTGGCATGCTCCTAGCCACATCATTGACTATGGTAGCTTCCCAGATGTTGTATACCCCCCTATTGTTATATTTCCTATGTGTAAATTTCCTCAGCAAATGTTCTTCTCCACAACCCAAACATTTCAAGGGTTCTCTCTTTGTGTTATCAGTCTTACCTGAGGCTGCTCCAAAGAGTTTATTTCCACTCTGAGATGGAAATTTTTTCTGATATACACTTTTAGTAGGAAGGCTCACCTTAGAAATTTTCCCATGGTTCTTAAATATTCAGGGTTTAAACCCCTTCTTCTTGAATCCTGAATTACTTTTCTTGTTCCAGTCCTCGTGAGGTTCTGTCTTATTATTGAATTTCTCATAGAAATACCTTGCCTTCTGAAAAGTATCTTCTAAGGTCTTGGGTTCATCAAATTCAATTATGTCCCAGAAGGAATGAGACAGTCCACTAATGAATTGTTTCATATTTACCTTTTTATCCTTTATGTATGGCACATACCTTATCAGCTCAATAAATTTGTTGATATATTCATCTATTGTGAGTTGTCCCAGCTTGAGTTCATATAACTCCTTGGTCTTCCCATCAAAGTATTTTTCCGACAGATACTTCTTCTTGAATTATTTCTCAAATTGTCTCCATGAAAAGTCCTTGTCATGGATTCCCTTCACATTCCTAAGTTCCTCCCACCAAATGGAGGCCTTTCCATTTAGGTTGAAAATGGTTATTCCATCCTTTAAATTTTCAGAGTAGTCATTGAATCTGAAGTACTTCTTCAAGCCTAGTAGCCAAACTTCTTTTTCTTCCCCCTTTTTAATTTATCCATCGAAAGTGGGTGGTTTGGATTTCTTAAACTCTTCAGGGTCATGGCTCTTGGAATGTTTCCTCTTCTTTCTTATCCTCTAGGAATGTGAACTAGTTTTTCTATTAGAATATCCCTTGGAGTTGTCAGTTTCCTCACCACAGGGTTATTCTGTTGAGTGTCTATTGGTTCCATGTTGGGCCTTCTTTGAGGTGCTCCTCCTTGTGTGGCCACATTCAAGGACATGCTTTTGTATCTTAGGTGAAATTTGGGTCTTATTAGTATGATGTATGTTCACATGACTGGCTACTACTCCATGTTGTAGTTCCTTTGTATATCTAATAAACTTTGCAGTAGGACTGTGTTAATTTTAGTTTGTTTTTACTACTCTTTTATCTGACTTTCATTGTCATCCTTACAACTCTGTAATTATTCCATGAGGCTTCTCATGGTTTCATCCAAATCAGGAGGGGTTTCCACCACCCTCCTCTCATCAGAGTCTTCCTCTCTATTGTGGGAGATTTCCCCCAATTCATGGTGGGTCACCATCCTTTATGTTGCAATTTTCCTGATGTCCACTGACTGCTTGAGTGTTGATAAAACATTTTTTTGTTATTTAATTATTTACTAGTTTATGAACAACACACAGTTCAGATTGTCAAAACATATAACCATAACAAAAAGTTTCATTCCTCTTTTCAGCAACGGTTTAGATAAGTTTTTTATTAATGGGGTAAGATAGGGTGTTAATCCATTAAAAATTTTATAATAATATTTTTATGCGACTCGTTCATGAGCCCAAGCATGCCAAGTGTTGTTACCTACTCTCATACCAATTTATAACACACCCAACCCCTAAGTAACCTTTTTATGGATGGGGCATAAAAATTTCTCTTTCCTTAATCATATCCAATCCTTTCCCCTAGATATTCGTCCTCTTCTTCTCATTAAGAGCTATCTAACAATTGCAACCCTACTCAAATCCTAGCTCTGGATTGGGAGTTATGCCCTTCCAAAGCTCTTCAAGCATTATTAGTCAAGGGCCACATGGCGCCCACATAGGTTTGTCTCATTCACACCATACCAAGTTCCCTTAAGTCCTAGAGATTCCCCAATGTTCCTGCATATATGGTGGAATTCCATCCACTGCTAAATCCAACGATGGAACTTCATCCTTTTTTAACACATAATCTTAAGGGAAATTCAACGTTTGTCACTTCGACGTTGAATGCCCCTTTTTATTTCTATGTGCATATCCTCTGTTGTCCCAAAATACCCAACTCCCTAAGGACCCTAAAATATTTCCACGTGGCTTCGACCTTTGTCCCTTTCGGATTATCTAAGATACTACACCCCAAACCTATGGAGTTTTGAAGTCCCGGACTCCCGAAGGGTCCACCCTTACACTTGATGGCATATTAAATGTAGAGGAAAGGATAAATGGGTCCCGAGTAATCCACCTCTAATAGGCCAAGAGATTATGTTCCAAGGGGGTGACACAAGGAAAGACAGAGATGATGTGTGGCCCCATCAATGGGTGACATGTGTCATGTTCTAATGGGCACATAGGGTCTACGAAAAGCACGAATCAAGGTGACACGTGGCACATCAAACGTGGGTCCACGTCACCCTATATGATGTCAGCATGCCACATCACTCAATATTGACAGCCTTCCAACACCCCTTATATCTCATGGTCGAGATGTGTCCACGTAGATCCATAACTTTACAACCTCTGTTACTTCGTAACTTTGGCGTTCAAGGAAACCTTTGTGTAACTTCCTCTTTTCTCCCAGATAGGTCAATGTCGGGATGACCACAGTATAGATCTAATGATCAGGAGGGATCCTAAAGCATCCACAAATTGACGATTCATGTTACTTCGTGACTTCAGAGTTCGGGGGGTTTCACCCACTCATAACTCCTTTTCTCCTAGAGTGTCCAACGTCAAAATGACCGTGACTTAGATCTAACGGTCATGGGAGATCCTGAAGCATGTTGGGATATACGGTTCTTGTCACTTCGCGAGTTTAAATTTAGGGGGTTTCACCCACTTAATGATGTCTTTCTCCCAGAGTGGTCAATGTTGAACTGACCATGACTTAGATCTAACGATCAAGAAAGACCCCAAGGGTCCTCATATCTATGGCTCACATTAATTCACAACTCTGACATTCGGGGGTTTTTGTGTTATGACACCTATATTCTCTTGAAGTGATCAACGCCAAATTGACCACGACGTAGATCCAATGGTCAGGGAGGCTCTCAAATACCCTCGGATCTACAACTCGCATTACTTCACAACAGATAAGTGGGTTAGGGTTTAGCAGTGGGATAGGTCTAAGGGTCATGGTTAGGTAAACCATCATATGTTGGTCAACTTCGTTGGTAACTAAACCAGCAGGTTTCCTTCGGTTGGTTTTGGAGGTTGTAAATTCATAGCTCCCCAGAGCTCCGAACTCCCAAAGTTCTGAAGTCAAAGATAGCTTAGCTCCTTTCAGGCCCAGCAAAGGGTTCCAAGGTACTATTCCTATGGATTCTCTAACAAATCTCAAGGCTACATGCTCGACACTTTTCCTCCATTTTGTTAGAATCGTGGACATTAGCCTTTAGTCACTGTTGGCACAGGGGAAAACCCAGGGTTCACTCCAAGAGCGCACCGACAAGCCCTAGCTACTCGCCCTTCTGGCAACACCTACAAATAAGATGTAGTCTCACTCGAAGCAGCTAAGAGGGGGGTTGAAAGACAGAGATGTCTACAACCAGGGGAATATCAAGTGGAACTAATACAATAATACTGCAACATTCATATACCTCTTATCAGCTAGATCTACTCTGCGCAACTATAAATCTGATCTAACACAATAATGAAAATAATAGTATAACAATGTTGGAGATCCAAGCATCAATCACACATACGACACAAAATATACGTGGTTCACCCTCTCTCTAGGGATACATCCACATAACTGTGCTTATGATATATTATGATAAAGCTTACAGTTCTGATCTGCGCTCTTAGTCAACAGATCTTCTCTCTTCTTCTCTCTTTCTCCCACCTTCCTACTCACCCAACTGTAGGACTTGATCTTCGCACCCAGTGGAATATCTTACAATACCAGAAGGCTCTCACTCTCAACACTCCTCTCTCTCACAGTACAATAATCTCTCAACAAACAACAATCAATAGCAATACCCAACACTAGTATCGCCCCGACCTAAGTCCTCTTGACCTCTATTTATACATTATAGTCCCTCACTGAAAACCTTAGGTCGAAACCTAGGTGTCAAAACCCTAATTACCCAAAACCCTAGGTCAACTTGACTCACCTTTCTAGGGCTTCACTAGCCTGTCTTTCCTCCCTTCTCGCGTGGTGCTCAAAAGCATCCAATGATGGATTTTTCTGCTTGCTAAGTTTTCCTCGATCCATATTCCTTATTGATCTGTCATCCTCGATCTCCTCATCCAACGGTTTTCTTTTCCATACTTCGCTCCAAATTTTCTGCTCTTTTTCTTACTTCGACCTAGTGGCAGTCACTGTGTCTCTCGCGCAGTTCACGTTTGACCTTTTCTTCCTCTATCTTCGCTTCTTTCCATAACCAAGGGTCAACAGGCCCCCAACACTCACTTGTGACTCATCCTGAGGCACTTCAGATTTGATCCTTCCGTTTCACTTCAACTTTGGACTGTGCAGTACGACCTTTTCTTTTTTCTTTATACCTCCTTCCCATCCTTGTGTAGGTTGTATTTTCTGTGTCTAGTACCCAGTTTCAACTGCACCTGGTACCTAGACCCTTTTCTCCTTTCTTTTTCTGAGAGTTGCGAGGCAACTAGTTATCATAGTATAAATTTAGCGGACTCCCATTCACCAATCCTTATTTCCATTCTCCCTCCAATGTCTTCAGTTGCACAGCTCCTCCTTCTGTAACATAGGTGATCTCATATTGTCCAAGCCAATGCATTATGAACTTCCCTGGATGTCTTATAAATTTACTGTCATACACCAGTACTAAATCACCTTGCTTAATTTCCTTCTTCTTGATGTGACTGTCATGATAGGCCTTCTCTCTTTCCTTTTGTACCTGTTGATGGAATCCTGGAATAAATGTGTCTTCGTCTAGTTCAACCAGCTGGGAAAGCCTCTCACGAACAATGCCAGTATCCTCCATGTCTGTAAATGAAGAAATTTGTAAGCTTGGTACCAAGTACTCCATCGGGACAACAACTTTGAGACCATAAACCAACTTGAAAGGGATCTGCATTGTTAATTTCTTGCAAGTGGTTCTATAATCCCAAAGTACTGTTGGTACTCTTAAATCCCAGTCACCCCTGTTCACACTACAAATCTTTGTCAATGTTGTGTCCAAGATTTTGTTGAATTCTTCAACTGTTTAGTTTTCTTGTGGATGATAAGGGGTACTCTTATGATGGTGAAATGTAAATTCTTCAGTCAGGGCTTCCATTGTCTTTTTAATGAAATGAGTGCCTTGATCACTCATAAGGGTCTTAGGGCATCCAAACCTGGTTATTATGTTATCAAATATAAAATGTGCAGTTGTAGTTGCACTACAGTCCTTGACTTCTCTTGCTTTGGCCCATCTAGTCAGGTATTTTTTCGCAGTGATAATGTACCATTCTCCTGTGTGCTTTCCTGGTGGGTTTATAGGTCCCACGAAGTCAATGGACCACTTTTCAAATGATTATAGGGTCATTTGTGGTGCTAGTGGAATTTCATCTCTTCAGGATGGTTTTCCAACTCTCTAGCATACATCACAAGCTCTAGTATACTCTTTAGCATCTCTGTGTAACGTAGGCCACCAAAGGCCATCTCACATAACCTTCTACGCAGTTGCTTTCCCTGCGTAATGTCCTCCTATGATTCCTTCATGTGCTTCTGTGAGGATCAGTGGGTGCTCTACCTCCATCACACATCTTCTTAGTATCTCATCAGGTCCCATCTTATATAGCTGACCAACTATCAATGAAAAGTCTATAGTGCGCACCACTAGTTGTTTCTTCTGGGAAATTGTATACTCACTTGGAGCCATTCCTTTTGACAGGAATTGGACTATGTCTGTGAAGTGGTCATCCATCTTCCTAATGGCGAGCAACTATGCATCTGGTAGTGTATCCTCCAGACTGGTGGGTTCTTCGCCATGTTCAAACCTCTAGAGGTGGTTGGGTCCCTTGTTTATTCTTCCTGGCTTAACTATGATCTCAAAATCAGATTCTTGAAACAGGAGAAGCCATCTGCATATTCGCCCCCCCAACACTGGCTTGTTGACTAGGTACTTCAGTGCAGAGTGATCAGTAAACATTTTAAAGTGTCCTCCTAGTAAGTAATGGTGAAATTTTTGCAGCATGTACACCATGGCTAATCCTTCTCTCTATGTAGTAGTGTAATTGATTTCAGTTGCAGATAGATTTCTGTTGGAAAATGATAATGGATGGTCAATCTCCCCTTCTCCAGGTTGTGCCAATACTACTCCTAATGAAATAGAAGACGCATCGACATGTACATGAAATTCTCTGCTCCAGTCTGGAAAGACCAGAATGGGTGCAATCACCATCTTTTGTTTCAGTGTGTTGAAGCTCTGTTGGTATTCGTCTGTCCAACCAAATTGACAATCTTTATTTAATAACTTCTCCATTGGCGCAGTAATCTGATCATATCCTTTGATAAATTTCCTATAATAACCAATATGTCCTAGCACAGTGCACAGTTGTTTGACTATAGTAGAAGGCAGTAAGTCAACTATAATTGCATTTTTTGATGGATCAACTAGCAATCCTTTCTTGCATACAATATGTCCTAATAATACTCCAAATGGTGAGAAGAAGATTCATTTCTTCAAATTTAAATAAATTTGACACTGCCTACATTTTTTCAACATTAGTCTTAGACATTCAATATGATTTTTCAACAAACTAAAAATAGTCCAGTCATCAAAATAGGCTTCTAAAAACTTATGAAAAAATTCTTTGAACGCTTCGACCACCACCTTAGAGAATATGGATGGGGAATTCTTCAGTCCAAATGAAATCACTATTTATTGGTAGGATCCCCATTCTGTGGCAAATGTGGTCTTGTGGTGGTCCTCCTTGGCAATCCGGATCTATTAGTATCCTGAAAACCCATCCGTAAAAGAATATACCTCATGGCCTCCCACATTATCCAACACTTTGTCTATGAATGATGTAGGGAAAGGATCATGCAGACAAGCATCATTCAACTTCCTGATATATACACAGATCCTGATCTCTCTTGTCTTCTTGTCTTGCACCACCATAGGGCTGATCCACTCTGACTCTTCGACAGGTTCAATAATCCCTGTTTCTAACATTTTGGTGAGCTCAATCTTCACTTTTTCCTTATATTTCAGGTTCAATATGTAGGGTCTTTGCTTGAATGGATTTTCATATAGTTTCAAAGGTATTCTCATCTCTCCCATAGGTCCTTTGATACCCTTCATATCAGTGAACTTGGTCGGAAACAAGTCCCGATACTCGTGCAGTAATTCTGTAATGTTGTCAATGGTAGTAGCATCCTAGTTATCTCTGACATTGGCAAGAGTCGGTGTCTCCTCTATCCCAATATTGACTTTCTTTATCTTGATAGGTTGTCCAATGAATGGCATCTCAACTCCTGGTCCTTCCACATCCCTATGGCCTTCTATCTCAACAATGTTTATCTTCCTCGGATCATCATCTGCGTTGGCATTAATGTTGTAACATCCATGTAGTTTTTGGAATGGCACAGTACATTCATCCTCTTATTTCCCCAAAGGGAGGCTAGATACCTCCTTAAATACTTTATGCCTCACAATCTGTAGTGCTTGATATAATGAAGGAAATTCAATTTCAAACGAAAAGGTGGTTACAAAATTCCAAAGCATGCCTTCCCAATCTGTAGTGATGAGGCATAGATCCGCTTGAAGGTACCAGTTAATAGGGGTCGTTTCCAACGTGTTAATGAATCTGTGTACCCATTTTTCTCGAGGAATGTCACTCCAGGATTCTTCGTAGCTTCGCACATGGTCCTTTGGGCAGTTGCGACCTGTGTACCTCAATTCACAGTTTCCTACTTGTGCTGAGAACTGTGTTGTCATCAAGTTTCGGCATTGTGTTCAGTCTGTAATATTTCTTTTGTGTGTCCCCCACCATCTTGTTGGTGTATCTTTCAGGGCCTCATCCATAGCCAACAACCTTTGTTGTGTCGGTACACTTGTTTCAAATTCTGAGAGGAAGGCTTCTAGAGGGTTTAGACCATCAAAGGTAGGAAAGTTATTTACTGTTGTACCAATCCAGCGAACTTCTCTGGTGAATCGAGCACATATCCTTTTGGATACTTCATACATCTGGTTCTTCTAGTTCTCCAGCCCTTCTTCTAAATCTGATGAACATGCGATGTCACTTTGCCAACTTAGGTTTCCATAGGCAGTAGGGTTGATATAATCCTGTTGTTTGGCTATTAATTTGTAAATGTTTTCCATCTCATATGCATGGTCTTCTTCTCTAATGGGCTATGAATATCATGGACCCTCATCTGGATCTAAGGGTACAATGACCCTAAGGCCATCTCTTTCAACTGTCATGCGTCTTTTCTTTAAATCAACAATAGTAGAATTGTTGAAGGCCCAACCAATTCCTAGCAATGTAGGGTAAGGGAAGATATCATCAAAAATTTCAATTACCTAAAAATCTGCAAAGGTCCTAACTCCTTCGATGTCCATAGGGACATGCTCCAATCGTTCAAATGGGCTGAAATCTTGCTGATTAGCCATTCTAAGCCTGATATGGGAATAGATCAACTTTGGTTTTCCCGTTAGTGCCTAAGTTTTCTTCGTCATGACATTGACCTCCAACCCTAAGTCGAGGACCACATAATCTATATCATACTCTCCTATTTGAGCATTCAAATGTAATTCTTTGTTTTTTCTTGTCTTCTTACCAATATGGTGTACTTCCCTATTCAGTAAGGGGTCTACCTTCCCTAGCTCATACTACCTGATTAGTTTATGTAACTCTTGCACAAAATTCTCATCTCGAATTAACTTAAGACAAGTGTACAAAAATTTGATGAGTTTGCTTACCTCTTTTCCTTCTTTCGGTGAAGCCGATTGATCAAATGCTTGAGGCATTCCATACTCTTTTATTTATGGTCGTATTGGAGATGAGGGTCCTTGGTACCCCTTGAAATCCTTTCTTTCTTCCTTGAATATTTGTCTTTCTTTCCTTGCATCAAAATCCTGAGTCTTCTCCACAACTTTCCTGATACTTGACTCTTCTACGATCTTTCTTTGGATTGTTCTATCTTCTCCTATAGCAGCGCCTCCTTGATTAATAACAGTGACTCTAGGGTATGTTTCGTGTAGTTTGGCATATATCATTTGCACTTGTGGGTTCTGTTGGGGTCCTTGTCTTTCCTAAATCTTATTCAACAGCACAGGGAATTATTCTATTACATGCTCAAAAGAGTTACAATAATTGCAGGTTGTGCAAGGATTCTGACAATCTCGTTCCAAGTGTCCTAGCTACGCGCATTTATAACAGATTATTTGTCCTCGACCTCATTCCATACCTCCTCCTCATCCTCTTCCTCTGTATCCACTGTGAGGATTGAAGTTTCCTCTCCCTGGAGAGTTGTACTGTGGAGTGTTTCCCTCTTGTTGTACTTCGCCTTGAATATTGTATATGTCCCTCGACCTCTCATGCATGAGATCATAAGCTCTACAATCTCGATCATCATGCCCCACTAATTTGCAGAATGTGAAATACAATTTTGTGGGTGTCTGAACATACTTATGCATGTAATAGCACTCACCTGGGTGATGCCTATTTCTGCATACATCGCACCAACGCATGTTAACTTGCTTCAAGGGGCTCGGTGCTCCTGAGGCCAAATACTCATGAAATAAGGGACAGTGTTCCTTATAATGACCTTAGGATATGCATCTTACACACCAGATATCTTCTCTTTTGTCCTTTCCCTTGTCCTTCTTCATATCCTTAACCTGTAGAGACAAACTAGTCAGCTGGCTCAAGATCTGGCTCATGCCCGAGCTAGATTCTCCCATAGGTGTTGATTCAAGCTTCATGAAAATCTCCAAAGATTTTGCCTATGATGCAATATTTTGTTGCATCAGAGGGACTCTGATGTGTGGTAATAGTTCCACAATGAACCATTCTTTGTTCTATTCATTGGGGATCTGAAAAGTTAATCAACATGTTAGGGTCTTGAATCTCTGGTCGAACTCCCAAACAGGTTTTGCTACCTTTTGTTTGATCTCTTTTATCTCTATAACACATTGTGACTTCGACTTAGGTTTCTTAAAATCTGCAATCAATGCATTCTTGATCTCGTTCAGTGGCTTAGGTTGCACTAGTCCTTGGACAAGTTTCATGTACCAGCTCAGCATGTGGCCCCTTAACGTAGTGTTGAATTGGGTTCTCTTGATGGCTTTGTCAGTGATACTTTTAATATTCCACACGGCCTCACAAAGGAACCAGTGTTGACTGGGATCCTCAGATCCATCTCCCCTAAAGATAGGGAGCCTCATCTCATCTGCCATAGAGTTCCCTAAGCTTCCTGTCTGAGTCTAGGTTGAGTTGCTAGTAACAACACTTTGAAGACTCTGGTGGTTCTGGCTATTCTGATTGCTTGGTGCTATTGAAAAAACAAAAGGGTTAATGTTACTTACTTTAGTAATCTACGTAGTTTGCAAGATACCAGATATATAAAATATGCAGAACAGAAACGAAATGCTAGAAATAACAGAATAACAGTAAAATATCCAGCATAATCTTCACATTACACAGAAATGATTCACGAAATAGCAACAGAAATAGCACTTTGAATCAGATA
>ML816103.1:19509-47672 GCA_009831015.1 Picea engelmannii | reverse complement strand
CGAGCAGCGCTCTATTACAATAATATCCAAGCTAGGGTTCTCATACCCTCGACTCCTATTTATACTAAAAAGAAGCATCTAGAGGAAGATCCTTCTAGAAGCGGAAGCTTCTATTAGGTCTTCTTACATTTGCCTTATTCTATGTTATTGAAAGGTCTTATTAATATTGACCTTTATTACATCCGAATACATTGATCTACCTATGTGCGGTTTAAGACCTTAACATAGTTCTTGAGGTTTCTAACTCGCTTTGGCAAAGTTCTTTAGCTTCCCCTTCTTCTGTTCTGGTGGGTTCTGAATGTTCTTCGTTGGTTAGATCTACCTCTTCTCCACTATAGAAACCCTCTTCTCCATAGTTTTTCTTAAATAGGTTCTCATGGTGAACCCCTCTAAATACTCTTCAACTGCGCGTATGTCCAGTTTCTGTTTCATTGTCGCTATCTAAATTTATGAACATTATCCTTTTCAAGTCTAGCCAATCTACTGTATCTTCAAGACATTCTTTTCATGCAACAGCATCTTGATTATCAGCTTCAGAAAGTGAAAAAACATTCCTCTGGGTCCTTTGAAAAATTATCTCTCGGCTTGGCTATATGATTCTACCCTATCAACAACAAATTCGGTGATATACCCTCCAATGGTACTATCAAACCAATGATCTACTGCTCTGGATACAATGTTGTCAACTCCCTTGACCTTCTGGATCAGTGATGGTGTCCAAACCACAAGAGGTCTAGATCTGATCTCGAATTGGGTATCGGCTAACCTAGCCAACCACTCAAACTACTCCTGGTGGATTCCTCCAAAGACGATCTCATGAATGTCAGTGAAGATGTATCTTTGTAGCCAATCTTCAGTACTCAGTTTAGGGTTCTTATTCTGGGCTTCAACGAAGTCCCTCTCTTGAACCTCTATCCAATTTTGAATCTTTGTCTTCGATGGGAACCACCTTGAAATTTCCTTAAAAAGAGTCTGGTCCCCACAATGGAACCATTTGTTAGCACAAGGGCAGACCTAGGATTCACTCCAAGAGCACACCAACAAGCCCTATCTACTCGCCCTTCCGGCAACACCTGTGAAGCAGATGTAGTCTCACCCAAAGCATCTAAGAGGGGGGTTGCAGGACAGATATGACTACAACCAGGGGAATATCAAGTGGAACTAATAGAATAATACTACAACATTCATATACCTCTTATCAGCTAAATCTACTCTGGGTAGCTATAAATCTGATCTAACACAATAATGAAAATAACATTATAACAATGACGGAGATCCAAGCATCAATCACACATACGACACAAAATATACGTGGTTCACCCTCTCTCTGGGCTACATCCACAGAACTGTGCTTATGATATATTATGATAAAGCTTACAGTTCTGATTTGTGCTCTTAGTAAACAGATCTTCTCTCTTCTTCTCTCTGTCTCCCACCTTCCTGCGCACCCAGCTGCAAGACTTGATCTTTACACCCAGCGGAAGATTTTACAATACCAGAAGGCTCTCACTCTCAGCACTCCCCTCTCTCACAGTACAATAATCTCTCAACCAACAACAATCAATAGCAATACCCAACAATAGTACCGCCTCAACCTAGGTCCTCTCGACCTATATTTATACATTATAGTCTCTCACCGACAACCTTAGGTCAAAACCTAGGTGTCAAAACCCTAACTACCCAAAACCCTAGGTGTCTAAAACCATAGCTCAACTTGACCCACCTTTTCAGGGCTTCACCAGCCTATCTTTCCTCCCTTCTCACACGGTGCTCCAAAGAATCCAATGGTGGCTTTCTCTGCTTGTTAAGTTTTCCTCGATCCATATTCCTTGTTGATCTTTCATCCTCGATCTCCTCATACAACAACTTTCTTTTCCATACTTCGCTCTGACTTTTCTACTCTTTTGCTTACTTCGACCTAGTGACAGTCACTATGTCTCCTGTGCAGTTCGCGTTTGAAATTTTCTTCGTGGATATTCACTTCCTTCCATAACCAAGGGCCAATAGTCACACAAGTGAAGGGTTTGAAAGAGGTTACCTCCTTCCACAGAGCTTGAAATTAGTGACCTACGAAAGGTGAATTGAGGGGTCGATATGACCAAGGTGTTCTAGTGAAGTCTTCCCTAACCCATATATTATGAAATTATTCCTTGGGAATATTTCCCTAAGGTTTTTCCAACAAATATAGAAATCATAAACTTATTCTTAAATTCTTTTAAATACCCATGTTTAATATTTCTCCTGTTACTAAATAGAGGCAAACAGAAACCATGTAAATAAAGAAGTTTATAGAAGAATAATACGCATTTGTAATGATTTATCAAACACTATAAAATTTAACCATAAACACAGGCATTCAACCATCACTTCCATTCCAGTACACAGAGTATAAAAATTCTTATCAAAAACCAGAATCATGAAGCAACTGGTGAGAGGGGTGCATGTTTCCACCCAACCGTAGGCACAACAACTCCTGAACAGATTTATCATTGTCCACCCGCTACCTAGAACATTATGCTATGAGAGAGACTCTTTCTTCTTGTTTAGTGATACTTGGGGATGGAGGTTACTCTCCTCCTCCCATAGGAACTTGGAAAAATGTTTTTCTCTTTACCAAGAAAGGGAGGTCTACAACAAGTACTTCCATAGTCACTCGTATTATCTGTAGCCCCATTTATCAGCATGGACTGAAAAATATACCAACAACTTCTTGAAACCAGAACGAATTTGTTTCTTGGTTCTCCTCTGAACAAGAGAGTTGAAAGCGCTCTTCTCTCTTTGGGATATTGGTCTCTCAACTCATATTATGCACATATCTTGTTCGACAACACAGGTATTCCAACAAAGGATGAACACCTTCAGTAACCACTCACACAAGCAGATCAAATATCAACACACTGATGTTTTGACATGGTAAAACCCCTATGGGAAACATCCACGACCCCAGCCAACACGGCCACTTGGAGTAGTTTATTAATGCAAAAGAAAAGGATTACAAAGAGATTTTACAAGAGAGTTTCTCACAATCGATCATTGGAAAATGACTCTCCATTATCTTTAAATAAAGATCATGGACCAATCAGGTGTTAACACATGGATCAATGGTCATTAAGATCAAGGAAAATATGAACCATCGGATCACTCTATGTCGGGAACATATCATGAATGATGGACTTCCTAACTACAAATGCATAATAATGCATACTAAAGAAACACACTGAGAAACGCACTTTTACCTAACGACACATTAGACCAAGTAGATCTTAACTAACTCCTAAGTGTCTAAATATCCTAACATCCCCCCTTAAGAACAACTTGGGATAGGATTGAAAGATTTACAATAGTGACACAATAGGATAAGGAAGGAGGAATTAGAGCCTATCCCCCCTTAATGACAACTTCCTAAACTCCTAACATAGATCGAAGTTTGGAAAACTTCACTCCTGTAAGAGACTTTGTGAAAATGTATACAACTTGATATTCTGTAGGGAAAAATATCACTTCAATAACTTGATAATGAATGAGATTTCTGATGAAGTGCATGTGTATCTCGATGTGCTTCTTGCATTGATGTTGAACTGGGTCTTTGGAAAGCTTGATGGAACTCTGATTTTCACACAAAAGGTTGGTCGGATGTTGCTGCTGGAATCCAAACTCTGAAAGAATATGTCGAAGCCACAAGGCTTCCTGAATTTCATTTACCGTTGCTCGGTACTATTCTTATGCTAAATAAAGTGCAATATCCTATTGTTTCTTACAGGCCCAAGTGACAAGTCTCGAACCAAAGTTGAAAACATAAGCTGCAATAGACTTTCGATCATCAGGGTCATCAACCCAATCTGAATCAGTGAAACCAACCAATAAAGGAGTCCCCCATGAACTGTAATGTATCCTAAACTAAACTGTACCACAAACATAGTGAAGTATCATTTTAGTTTCTTTCCAATGACCTTCATGGGGTTTTTTCATATACCAAGAAACAAGACCAACAACAAAGGAAATATCAGGAAGGGTATGATTCAAGTATAAGAGGCTACCAACTAACTGACGGTACAGGGTGGCATCAAATTTGGTAGAAGTACAGGTGGCAGTAAGATTGACTCTAGACTGGAAGGGAGAAGGGGTTGGTTTACAATCATCCATGTGAAAGAAACGAAGAAGGTCACAAGCATACTTATACTAGGAAAGAAAAATTCCTTCATTGGTTTGAAAACATTGGAGGCCAAGGAAATAGTGAAAACAATCTAAGTCTGTCCTTTCAAATTTCTTCTTAAGGCTAGTTTTCACATGGTTTAAAAGTTTTGAGTCACTACCAGTGAGTATAAGGTCATCAACATAAAGGACAAGGATTATGAGATGGATTCCTATTTTCTTGGTATAGACATTGGGATTGGAATGGCATCTAGAGAATTTGGTGTCAATAAGAAAATTTTCCATTTTGGCATACCAAGCTTAGGGAGCTTTCTTAAGACCATAAAGAGATTTCTTAAGGTGAAGAACAAGGCTAGATTTATTTTGGACATAGACAAGAGGTTGTTCCATGTAGATTTGTTCTTTCAAATCTCTATGCAAGAAGGTGCATTTAACATCCATCTGATGGACCTCCCATTTATGTGAGGCAACAAGGGAAAGAACAAGGCAGATGGAATTCATTTTGGCTATAGGGAAAAGGTTTCATTATAGTCAATTAACTTGGGAAAATCCTTTGGAAACTAACCAAGCCTTTTGTCTTTCAACACTTCCATATGATGCATACTTAGTTTTGTATACCCATTTACATATGACAAGTTGTATTCCTTTTGGAAGAGGTACAAGATCCCAAGTATCATTTTCCATTAAGGAATGATATTCTTCATTCATTGTTGTATCCCAATCTGGATTACCTGAAGCTTCTGCAAATGTCTCTGGATCATGAGTCTCCAAAACTTGAGAAAAAAGAGAAGATGCTCATTGGAACTGTGAACGTGTTTGACACTAATCTGAAGGATCACCGATAAGACCACCAAATGCTTCTCTTATTGAACGGACCCATCTAGGAAGTGGTGGAACTGGTGTTGGTTCAGGTTCAAAGGAATCATGTGGAAGAATGTGAGCAGGTGGAGGTGTATTTTCATCCTCACTGTCATCATCTGAAGAAGAAACTAGAATAGGAACAAAAGAAGGCACATACACCAAATATGGCTCGCAGCTCGAAGAAGGCACAATCGCAAATTAGGCTCATAGGCCAAGATATTTTCATCAAATTTAACATCTCTTCTAATAATAATTTCATTACAAAGTGGTTGAATAAGTCTGTAACCTTTGACATATTCAGAATAAACAACAAATATACACTTCTCACTTTTAGGCTGCAATGCTTTCCTTTTCTCATCAGGAATGTGAGCCCATAACTGGAAGTGACTTACATATGGTTTAATTTTATTCCAAGATTCTTCCTATGTTATCATTTTTAAGAGCATTTGTGGGAGTGCGATTTACTATGTAATTTTCACGGTTGATTTCTTCCGCCCAATACTTTATACTTAATCCCTTAGATTGGATCATACAATTTCCCATTTATTTTAATGTGCAGTTCTTTCTCTCAGCAACACCATTTTGTTGTGTTGTATATGGAACAGTGTGTTGCATTTGGATGCCCTGTGTAGTGCAATAACTTGTAAAATTATTGTTCACATATTCACCTCCATTATTTGTTTTTAACTTTTAAACTTGATGTCCAAATTTCTTTTCTACAAGGGCCTTGTAGGCCAAAAACTTGTCAAAAACTCCACTCTTAAGTTTTAAAAAGTAAACCCAAGTACGTCTGGAAAAGTCATCAATGAAAGTTAAGAAATACTTGCACCCATAAAAAGAAGGAGAAGAAAGTGGACCATACAAATAATTGTGAACAAGTTGCAAAGGGCCCAAGGCATGCCAAGAGGCACGTTTGTCAAAACTGTCTTGATGATGTTTTTCGAGAAAACAACTGGCACAAACACCATATTTGCATGAAATGGGAGGAATATCAATCACCATTTGTTGATTACATAGTTTCTACAATGAGTGATAGTTTATATGAAAAATTTTCTCATGCCAAAGTTTGCTCAAGTCATCACCATGAGAAACAATAACTGATGAAAATGATGATGACCCAAAGTTTTCAAACTTGTACAACCTGGCAATATCATCAGCAATTCCAGCTACAAGAACATGATTAGGATCTTTTAGATCCTTGATTACAACTTGGTAAGGTGAAAAATCTATGGTTTTACCTTCACCTGAATGAGTGATTTGGTATACTGATAAACGGTTACAATAAATAATTGGAACACATAATACATCATTGAAATGACTATTATCTACTTGAATTGTTCAATATCCTACAAAACTAAGAGATCTATCATCACGAACAAATATTTTCTTGGTGTTACATTCATTTAGAGCATAAAATATTTCTTTATCCTTAGCCATATGTTAATATGCTCCATAATCAATAAGCCACTCATCAGAAGAAGAAGTAGAAGTTGTATTGAAAGAGAAATTAGAAGCAGAAAGTGCATGTCCATGAGAAGAAGAAGAATAAGTAGAGTCAATATTGATGTTGTGCTTCTTCATTGTTGCTTCTAAAGCTGCCATCTTCTTGAAGCATTTGAACTCATCATGACCATCTTTATCACAAAAGTTGCAATGTCTGACAATCTTATTATTTTTATATTTTTATAATTTGTCACCATTAGGAGCTGAAGTTGTCTGAGCGGTTTTGGGACCCTTATGTTGCTTGTTGTTGTAGCGAGAATTTTTCTTCTTGGGATACTTGGGTTTATCTTTATGCTGGGAAAATAAGGATTTGTTGGAGGTACCTACAGTGTTGATCACTCCAAGTTGTACAAGATTATCTTCCTCTCTAATCAAAGAAGCACAAAAGGACTCAAGAGTGGATTTTAATACGTTGTCCCTAGAGCCTCTCTCATGGTGTAAAAGGTAGATACAGACACAGAATATACCTATCTTAGAGAGAATAAGATAGATGCAACACTCTTCCTCCATCTTTATCTCACATTCTTCACATAACATTCTAAGTGTTTAAACTTAGATAGATAGTCTCCAATGGAAGAAAAATCACTTGGATTTAAAGTCAATATTTGATTTTATAATTGTTGTGCTTTTACCAAACACAACTTCATTCTTTTCTCAAGCTTCATCGGGGTCATCAATTTTTTTAAGGTGGAACCTTAAATCAGGAGAGATGGACATTCCAATTAGTCCAGGTTATTTTTCACTCCTATTGGCCCATTTGAATTTATTATCAGCATTAGTGGGTTATTTTTCCTTTCCCAAGGTAATATGGTACAAGCCTTTACTTATTAATAAATCCTCCATATGAGATTTCCATTGGAAGTAGTTGGTGCTAGTAAGCAAAAGATTACTAGAAGAATCAATATTAAATATGTAGATAATATGGATTTAAAAACTAAAACTGATGACCTGGATGGAAAGATCTCGAAAAATTATGTGGTTTAAAAAAAAAATGGCACTAAAAATGGACTTCAGATGTGAAAGTTATGCCCTTTAAAAAAAAGGCATAAATGATAACCAAAGGACCGTGTAAGTTGCTTTATGAAGTGACCCACTTTTATAAAGAGAAGTGGGAATCACTTTAACAATGAAGTTACTTTATAAAATAAAATTTCCATGCAAAATAAATAACTCTAAAATACAATATTAAAGCTACTTATAGTGATTCACTTTTATACTTGAAGTGAAATACACTTTACAATTTGAGCATGAACTTTTTCAAAAAAAGTAACAAAAAGAGAGACTTGAACTCAAGACCTCTTACTTAACAAGGAAATTTTTAACCAAATGGTTTAGCAAAACATATTGTATTGTTTAGAAAGAGGATTTGGGGTGTTTTTGTTGTTGTTGTTGTGGAGGACGGCTTTGGAGAGCGTGCTAAAAAAACTCTTTTCACACAAGAAAAAAAATCACTTCTCAATGACAACAAGGGTTAGATATTGGTTAGCTTACCAGGAAGATGCAGCTTGATTTTCTGAGATTGCACAGGGTAAAGGGAAAAGACAATACACAGATCTAAAAGATTAGAAACCCAAAAACAAATAATATAAAACCAAAATAATACACTGCAAAAAAAATTAAAATGTGTATTCAGAATTTATAGCTTCGAATCTGACTGAAATGGCCATATCTTGGGAAAACATAAGCCTTTTTTAGTGAAACAAAAAGTGTTCCTAATTGAAAAAAAGTGCTTTGTATGTAATGGAACAATTATCTCATCTTAGAAATGTACAGAAATGATAGAAAATGGATAAGAGGCAACTCTTCTTCACGATCTCGATCTACAATAGGAGTGGGTCTTCAAACAGGCTTCGATACCATGTTCGACAACACATTTATTCCAATAGAGGATGCACACCTTCAATAACCACTCACACAACCAGATCAAAGATCAACACACCAATGTTTTGATGTGGTAAAAACCCTATGGGGAAACCTCCATGGCCCCAACCAACGCGATGATGCAGGAGCATCATCAACAACAACAAGCGAGCGTGGGGCACACACCAGTTCATTTTGGGCACATGATGAATTATTTAAAATCATTTGAAGTTGGATGCACCAAACTTAAATGTAATAATTAAGAAGGAGCGTACTGGTAGATTGTGGTCAAACCTTGAGCGTCCCGCTTTCGTCTGAAGGACTAAGAGGCATTTAAGTTAATGAATGTAAGTAGATAGCGTTAAATTCCTAGATTTGACAGTTTTAGGAGTGAAGAGGGAAACGGGATATAGACACCCTCACTTGTATTTTTGTAACATTATTAGCAACATTATGAGAAGATAGCATAGGAGAGCAGAAGCAGAGAGTTGTGTAGAGTAAAATCCCATGTACAAAAGTTTTGGATTAATACAAAGATTTTTAGTTCATACTCATGGTGCTCAAATACTTTATGTGTTGTGCATGTTGATTGATATATGCTCGTTTACTCTCTGTTATGCATTTTCTTTGATGCGTGAATGCTTGATTTCATATTTAGGGTTTGAAATCTGAAGAGAGGGAGAGTAAAGAATGAGTTTCAATTGTTTCTCTGTCTGAGTAAGAGTTTTCCTGCAAAGAGTGCAGTGAAATTTTTCGCAAGGTGTGCGTTGACAGAAGTCAGAGTTCGTCTCTGCAAGCTCAGGAGGGATAACATTGTTCTCATTCTCACAGAAGTGAAAGTTAAGCACAGGATCCATGCAAGGAGTGCGCAGGCCGAGCGAAGTCTCAGAGTTACAACCTGAGCGAAACTGTTGAAAGACTGTTGTCGCAGAGAGTGCGCAGAGTCGAAGAGTTCAATACTTGGAAGTATTGAAGGGTTGCTGCAAGGAGCACATGAAGGAGTCTTTTTGAAGACTCTAAGTTGTGGTAAAATTTCAGAAGAGTTAGTGCCTTGAATTGTCGGAAGAAGGCACAACGAAATTGCTCTGCAGGAGGATAAGTTCCGAAAGGAGACACCGTTTTCATTTCACAAAAATCGTCAAGGAGAAAATTGATGGTCGGAATTCTCTATGGAGAATTCACGAAGTCTAGATAACCATCAGATCTTGTAGAGGAGAAAGAAGGTTACGGTGGGTGTTTTTTTTCTACGTGCAATCTTGGGAGAATCGTATCGTAGGATCGGAATCAACAAGGGTCGTTGGATCACCCACGTAAATCGCATTTCGGGGTTTCATGAGTTGAGGGGTTGAAACCTTTACATCAAGACTCGCGAAATCACGAGGTACAAATTCCCAAAATAGCGAGAAAATATGAGTCGTCCGATTGGAAGTACAAGTGTCACGAAATCACCCATATCGGGGATTCAGACATCGGAGGACAGGAAGAGAAACCCTTCAACTTCGCGAGTGGCGAAGCTGCGAAGATAATCAAGACCGTCCATCTGAGAATGGACATGTGGCGCACTCACCAACATGGAGTTCAAACCTTCATTGACCAATTCGGGGTTTCGTGAGTTGAATATCCAAGAGCACAGCATCTGGATTCGTGAAGTCCAAAATACCAAAAAGGCGGGAAGTTCCATTGTGGGACCCGTGTAGACGATGTGTCGGAATCTCGCCATTTCATCATATCGGAGGGTAAGGGGTTGAGACTCTTGTCCTGAAAGTTCTAAAGTTTCAAAACTGTGAGAAAATCGCAACCGTCTATTAGGAGAAGGACATGTGGTAGATATCTAGGGATCTCACAAACTCGAAGGTTCGTCGAGTGAGAGCCCAAAGATTGGGTGCTCCAAGTCGCGAGAGGTGAAATCATGAGGAGCACGGATAGCCGTTGGATCCGAGTCACAGGAGGACCGTCAGATCAAGAGCCCCATCACCTATCGCACGTTCAGGGGTTCGGAGGTTGAAAGGATTCATTTTCGACTTCACGAGTTGCGAAGTGCCGAGAGCCGAGGCACTGAGGAAACACATGGCAGAACCATAAGGTGGGCACTGGAAGTAGACCGACGGACACACATCACACATTTAGAGGATTCAACACCCCATTGACCTCTCGCATCTCGGGGGCTCAGGAGATAAGAGTATGTGAGCTCGACCCATTGACTTGCAAATTCGTGAGTAGCGAGAACGATAGGAGAAAAGTCAATATCGCCTCTCGGGGGTTCAAGAAAGAAAGGTGCCAAGGTTGGACCTTTGAACTCGTGAAGGCACGAGAGGCGAGAAGTGCTAGTGCTTAGCCTAGTGGGCGGTCGTGCAAGGAGGGAGCTGACAAAAGAAAGGGCTATACCCATTTTGCGATCTCGGGTATTGTGAGATTGGAGAGGAAGAGTCGGGAATTACGACTCGCGAACTCGCAAGATTACGAGCCACGAAAAAGGACCTGTGGATCAATTTGAAAGGATATTCCAGTAAGGAATCTGAAATATTTGATCTGTCTCAAAGAGGTTAAAGAAAAATCCTGTGAGCGGATCTCGGCCCAAGGGCCAATAGGTTTGCATCGGTGTGGTATCAGAGCTTGACTTTGTTTGTATAATTCATACAGGGAAAGCGAGAAAGGAATCTCATCCATGCCGCTGAGAAGAAGAGACAGGCAAACACCCAATCCACCAGAGGAAAGGGAAATGCCAAGAGGAAGGGGTAGGCAAGTGCCAAATCTATCCATGGAAAGAGAGATGTGTGACATACGCGCCAGACTCGAGGACATGGAGACATCACAGAGGCGCACAGCTGGTATCAGAGATGTCAATGATTATGAAAGTGAAGATGAAGCTGGACAAGAAGGAGAAGAAGTCACAACAGAAGATGCAACAAATGAATTCCTGATTAGGGTTGTTGCAAGAATGGGTGCTAAGGCAAAAATGGATATTCCATTGTATGAAGGAAATCTGGATGTCGAAGAGCTTCTAGACTGGATTAGAGATTTGGACACATATTTTGACTATGAAGATGTCGAGGAGGACAAAAAGGTCAAACTTGTTGTCACAAAACTTAAAGGACATGCAACATTATGGTGGGATGAGCTACAAGCTGACAGATGTTGCAAAGGCAAGCAAAAGATCAAGAGTTGGGATATGATGTTCGCGAAGATGAAGGTGAAATTCATTCCCAGGGATTACCAAATTACTCTGTTTCGGAGAATGCAAAATTTGAGACAGAAGCTGATGACAGTGAAGGAACAGACTAAAGAATTTTACAGGTTGAACATCAGTGCAGGTCATCACGAAAGTGATGATGAAAAAGTTTTTAGGTACATGAATGGCCTGAGATATGACATTCAGGATGAGATGAGCATGATGACCATTCGAATGGTGGAATATGCTTATCAGATGGCTCTAAAAGATGAAGAGAAGTTGAGCCTAAAACAAGGACAGAGAGGCCAAGGCAGAAGTCAGCCCAGAGGCAAATCAGTTGCCCAAGATAGAAATCAAAAACCCAAGGAAGACTGGAAGAAACCTCAGACTCAGACTGAGAGAGGTGGAATCTCACAGAGAGGACAGCATACCGAATAGAAAGGTCAGTGTGCTGATGGAAACATTTTTCCTCGTACCAGAGGTAGAGGAAGAGGAAGAGGTGGACAGGGATGAATTTAGGGGATAAATTTCACTCATGGGCTAATTTTCCATGGTTTTTCCAAAAATGAGATTTTCTATTTTAAAAATGATTCACCCAAATTCTATAGGATAAAATTATTTAACATTAAAAATCGCCAAAATTTTATAAAAAATATATAAAATCCTTATAACTTTGAATATTTTTACAAAAATATCGCCAATCAGTTATAGTTGGCATATGAAGGATTAGTAAGATTCACCAAGGTTTCTACATTTTAAAATAAATTTCCATCCTTAAAATCATCCCTGGAGGTGGAGTGGTGAAATGCTTCACATGTGGAAAGGTTGGACATAAATCTTATGAGTGTCTAGACAAAAAGAAAGAAGGTTGTGAAACTCACATCGTCGAAGCACAAAGGCGGAATGTTGAGGCAGAATATGTTGAAGGCGGAAGATCGTTGATGATGTGAAAAGTTCTCTTAACGCCAGAGAAGGAGGTGGAGAATCCAGTACAAAGGAACAGTCTTTTTCAGACTTCTTGCAAAACCAAGGACAGGGTATGAAAGGTCATTGTGGACAGTGGTAGCACAGATAATCTCATTTTTACAGAGATGGTAGAAAAGCTGGAGCTGGATACGATTGAACATCAAAGCCCATACAGAGTTTCGTGGCTACAAAAAGGACATCAAGTAAATGTCACTAAAAAATGTTTAGTTGAATTTAAGATAGGAGGGTATAAATATGAAATACTCTATGATGTCATTCCCATGGATGTTTTTCATCTATTGTTGGGTAGACCATGGAAATATGACAAGAATGTGATTCATGATGGGAGGAAGAACACATACACCCTAGAGAAGAATGGGATAACTCACATGTTGTTGTCGATTAAGGACAAAGAGGTGAAACCTGANATGAGTGGGAAGGAACTTCTTACAGAGGTTAAGAAGAAGGAGGAACCGCAATTCATTGTGGTCAAGAAGCCTAAAATTGTTTTAACCAGTACAAGGGTAGATGATTTACCAGAAGAGGTTCAGAAACTATTGGAAGAGTTTGCTGACATAGTAGTGGATGAGCTACCTCGTTCATTGCCACCAATCAGAAGTGTAAGTGTTCATATTGATCTCATACCTAGAGCTAGTTTACCAAACAAAGAAGTGTACAGATTGACGCCGTAGGAGAATGAAGAAGTCAAAAGAAAGGTCCAGGACTTAATGGACAAGGGATTGGTTAGAGAAAGCTTGAGTCCATGTGTTGTTTCGACAATGCTCAGTCCGAAGAAAGACAGAGGCTGGAGGATGTGTACTGACTCGAGGGAAATCAACAAGATAACCATCAGGTACATATTTCCATTGCCAAGGATGGATGATTTGATGGATTGCTTGAGTGGGGCCAATTTTTTTTCGAAGATTGATTTGAAAAGTGGATATCACCAGATTCGTATGAGAGAAGGTGATGAATGGAAGACAACCTTCAAGACTAACGAAGGGTTGTATGAATGGCTTGTTATGCCATTTGGCTTAACGAACACGCCAAGTACTTTCATGAGGTTGATGAACGAAGTCTTGAAGGATTTCATTGGAAAATTTGTCATTGTGTATCTTGATGACATACTGATTTTTCAGTAAAACAGGGGCAGAGAATCTGAAACATTTGGCTATAGTGATGAAGAGGCTACAACAAGAGAAGTTGTTGATAAATATGAAGAAATATTCATTCATGAAGACAGAGCTCATTTATTTGGGTTTTGTTATTTCTGCAGATAAGTTGAGGATGGATCCAGATAAGGTGGAGGTAATTAAGAATTGGCCATCACCGAAGAGTATATTTGAGGTGAGAAGTTTTCATGGATTGGATAGTTTCTACCGGAAGTTCATCAGGAATTTCAGTTGGATTAGTGCACCGATGATGGACACAGTGAAGAAGAGACACAAGTCTTTTCATTGGACATAAGAGGCTGAGAAAGGCTTCAATTTGTTGAAAAGGAAAATCACGGAACAACCAATTTTGGTGTTGCTGAATTTTAAAAAGACATTTCAGGTAAAATGTGATGCAAGTGGATTTGCAATAGGGGCAGTCTTGAGTCAAGAAGATAGGCCGATAGCATACTTCAGTGAGAATTTGAATGAAGCGAAAGTGAAATACTCCACGTATGACAAGGAGTTCTATGCTATTATTTAGGCATTGAAGAAATGGAGACATTACTTAATCCCGAAGGAGTTTGTCTTATACAGTGACAATCACGCTTTACAATTTGTGACTCAATAGGAGAAGTTGAATCAAAGACATGCAAAATGGGTTGAATACATGCAAAACTTTACTTTTGTAACTAAGCATATTTCTGGAACTGCTAATAAAGTTGTTGATGCTTTGAGCAGGAAATGTTTGTTGTTGCAGGAGTTCAGAGTCAAAACACTGGGTTTTGATGATCTCAAGAACATGCACAGAGATGATCTAGATTTTAAGGAGGCGTATGAAGCAGCTGAGAATCCAATTCTCAGGGATAGAAGCCAATGGATAGAATACATGATCCAGGAAGGATTATTGTTTAAGGGTAATCAACTATGTATTCCAAAGGGCTCCATGAGGGAAAATTTTTTGAAGGAGAAACACAGTGGAGGATTGGTTGGACATTTCGGTCATGAAAAGACGTTCTCAAAGTTAAATGAGTCATATTTTTGGCCAAGAATGAGAGCAGATTTCAAAAGATTCATGGACAGATGTAGAATTTGTCAGCATTCAAAAGGGAAGAGGCAGAATGCAGGATTTTATCAACCGTTACCCATACCTGAGAGGCCGTGGGATGCGGTAAGCATGGAATTCATATTGGGGTTGCCAAGAACACAAAGAGGGTTTGATTCAATCTTTGTGGTAGTGGATAGATTTTCTAAGATGGCACACTTCATACCATGTCAGAAAACCAGTGACGCAACTCACATTGCGAATCTGTTTTTCAAAGAAGTCATTCGACTTCATGGCTTACCAAGGAGCATAGTTTCGGATCGAGACACCAAGTTCATGGGACACTTCTAGAGAACCTTATGGAAAAATTTGGGAACAAAATTGTCGTTTAGTTCAGCTTATCATCCTCAAACAGATGGACAGACAAAAGTTGTCAACAGAATTTTGGGAGACTTGCTGAGGAGCTTGGTGACAGAACACCACAGTCAGTGGGACAATATTCTGCCATAGGCAGAATTTGCTTATAATGATTCAATCAACAGAAGCATAGGAAAGATTCCATTCCAGATTGTTTATGGGATGCAGCCAAGAGGAGTATCTGAACTGAGAGATTCAGAACAGAATGCAACTAGGAGTGCTAGTGCAGAGGATTTCACAGAAGCGATAAAGGAACTTAACAGTCAGGTGAAGGAGCGATTGAAAAACTCGAGCCAAGAGTATAAGCGCAGAGCATATCAACACAGGAGACAACTTCAATTTGAGGTTGGTGATTTGATTCTAGCACATTTGAGAAAGGAAATATTCTCGAAGGGGACATATAACACATTGAAGATGAATAAGATCGGACCATGTAAGGTCTTGAAGAAATTTGGGGCAAATGCTTATGAGATTGAATTACCTGAGGGGATCGAAATTTCTCCGATATTCAATGTCTCATATTTGTATCCATACAAATATGAGGAAGTAGGAACAAGTGATGAACAACCAGAGGTTCAGTGGACAAAACAGATGCCAGTTGCAAAGAATCCACAGATGGAAAGAATACTAGACAAAAGAGTTAGCAAGAGGACCAGGAGAAAGGAATACTCTGAATACTTGGTCAAGTGGAAGGGACATCCAGTTGAATATGCCAGCTGGGACAATGAAGTAGAGATCCAAAAGCATGGACAGACCATGCGAGAGCTCATGGATAGGATCCCATGAAAATTTTCAAGCGAGGGAGTATGATGCAAGAGCATCGTCAACAACAACAAGCGAGCGTGGGGCACACACCAGCGCATTTTGGGCACATGATGAATTGTTTAAAATATTTTGAAGTTGGATGCGCCAAACTTAAATGTAATAATTAAGAAGGAGTGTACTGGTAGATTTTGATCATACCTTGAGTGTCCCTCTCTCGTCTGAAGGACTAAGAGGCATTTAAGTTAATGAATGTAAGTAGATAGCGTTAAATTCCTAGATTTGACAGTTTTAGGAGAGAAGAGGGAAATGGGAAATAGACACCCTCACTTGTATTTTTGTAACATTATTAGTAGCATTATGAGAAGAGAGAATAGGAGAGAAAAAGCAGAGAGCTGTGTAGAGTAAAATCCCATGTACAGAAGTTCCAGATTAATACAAAGATTTTTAGTTCAGACTCATGGCGCTCAAATACTTTATGTGTTGTGCATGATGATTGATATATGCTCGTTTACTCTCTGTTATGCATTTTATTTGATGCGTGAATGCTTGATTTCATATTTAATGTATGAAATCTGAAGAGAGGGAGAGTAAAGAATGAGTTTCAATTGTTTCTCTGTCTGAGCAAGAGTTTTCCTGCAAGGAGTGTAGTGAAATTGTTCGCAAGGTGTGCGTTGACAGAAGTCAAAGTTTGTCTCTGCAAGCTCAGGAGGGATAACATTGTTCTTGTTCTCACAGAAGTGCAAGTTAAGCATAGGAGCCATGCAAGGAGTGCGCAGGCCGAGCGAAGTCTCAGAGTTACAACCTGAGGGAAACTGTTGAAATATTGTTGTCACAGAGAGTGTGCAGAGTCGAAGAGTTCAATACTTGGAAGTATTGAAGGGTTACTGTAAGGAGCACATGCAAGAGTCTTTTTGAAGACTCTAAGTTGTGGTAAAATATCAGAAGATTTAATGCCCTGAATTGTCAGAAGAAGGCACAGCGACATTGCTTTGCAGGAGGCTAAGTTTTGAAAGGAGACACCGTGTTCATTTTGCAGAAATCTTCAAGGAGAAAATTGACGGTCGAAATTCTCCATGGAGAATTCATGAAGTACCGATAGACGTCAGATATTGTAGAGGAGCAAGAAGGTTACGGTGGGTGTTTTTTTTTCTACATGCAATCTCAGGAGAATCGGAACGTAGGATCCGAATCAACAAGGGTCGTTGGATCACCCACGTAAATCGCATTTTGGGGTTTAGTGAGTTAAGGGGTTGAAACCTTTGCATCAAGACTCGCGAAATTGCGAGGTACGAAGTCCCGAAATAGAGAGAAAATATGAGCCATCTGATTGGAAGTACACGTGTCACGAAATCACCCGTATCGATGATTCGTACATTGGAGGACAGGAAGAGAAACCCTTCAACTTCGCGAGTGGCTAAGTTGCGAAGATAATCATGACCATACATCTGAGAGTGGACAGGTGGCGCACTCGCCAACATGGAGGTAAAACCTTCATTGACCAATTCGAGGTTTCGTGAGTTGAAGATCCAAGAACACAGCATCCAGATTCATGAAGTCGCGAAGTCAGAAATTCCAAAAAGGTAGGAAGTTCCATCGTGGGACCCATGTAGATGACGTGTCAGAATCTCACCATTTCGGCATATCGGAGGGTAAGGGGTTGAGACTCTTGTCTTGAAAGTTCCAAAGTTGTGAAATCGTGAGAAAATCGCAATCGTCTGTTAGGAGAAGGACAGGTGGCAGAGATCTAGGGATCTTGCGAACTCATAGGTTCACCGGGTGAGAGCCCAAAGATCGGGTGCTCCAAGTCGCGAGAGGAAAAATCACGAGGAGCACGGATAGCCATTGGATCCGAGTCACAAGAGGACCATTGGATCAGGAGCCCCATCGCCTATCGCGCGTTTGAGGGTTCGGAGGTTGAAAGGATTTGTTTTCAACTTCATGAGTCACGAAGTGCCAAGAGCCGAGGCATGGAGGAAACACGTGGTAGAACCACAAGGTGGGCTCGGGAAGTAGACCGATGGACACACTTCACACATTTAGAGGAGTCAACACCCCATTGACCTCTTGTGTCTTGGGGGCTTGGGAGATAAGAGTACGTGAGCTCAACCCGTCGACTCATGAAGTCGCGAGTAGCGAGAATGAGAGGAGAAAAGTCAATAACGCCTCTCGGGGGTTCGGGAAAGAAAGGTGCCAAGGTTGGACCTTTGAACTCACGAAGGTGCGAGAGGAAAGAAGTGCTAGTGCTTAGCCTAGCGGGCGGTCACGCAAGGACGGTGATAACGAAAGAAAGGGCTATACCCATTTTGCAATCTCGGGTATCGCAAGATTGGAGAGGAAGAGTCGGGAGTCACGACTCGTGAACTCGCGAGATTGCGAGCCACGAAAAAGGACCTGTGGATCAATTTGAAAGGAGATTCCAGCAGGGAATCCAAAAGAGCTAATCCAACTCGAAGAGGTTAAAGAACGATCTTGTGAGCGGATCTCGGCCCGAGGGCCGATAGGTCTGTATCACACGGCCACTTGGAGCAGTTTATTAATGCAAAAGAAAATGATTACAGAGAGATATTACAAGAGATTTTATCACAATCGATCATCGAAAAATGACCCTCCATGCTCTTTAAATAGAGATCATGGACCAATCGAGTGTTAAACCATAGATCAATGGTTGTTAAGATCAAGGAGAATATGAACCGTCGGATCACTCTATGTCAGGAACATATCGTGACCATCGTATTTCCTAAATACAAATGAATACTAATGCATACTAAAGAAACACACTTTTACCTAATGAGACATTATACCAAGTAGATAGTAACTAACTCCTAAGTGTCTAAATATCCTAACTGTTCTGCCTCTGCCAATGAATCCCTTATTTTCTTTCCTTCCTCATCAAGATTGCATGGGTCTAAATACCTAGTTCATGGTCAGGTCAGGAAGTCTTTCAGGTGGGTACTCTTCCCATCTCATGATTAACTCTTGAGGAGAGCTTCCCAACTACCAACCTGACTAGTAATTTATTTTTGGGTCAGAGGATTGTTCTGGGTCTAAGTGATTTAAATGAAGTAAGGTATTGGTCTGGTGGGGGTCATCTCAACCATTTTTGGTTCCTCTCACCATCTCTCTCATAGCATCATGATCTACCTTGGCAAGCCCCCTTCAACAATTATGCAACACTATCCATTTTTAATTAATAACAGAAATACATACATTACCTTTTATAAAAAAAAGGTTCATCAAATCAATATTCACACATATTCAATCTACCACAGTCTTTTGGCAAGTTATAGATATATTTACAAGCTAGGGGAAGCATGGATATTATAGATTTCAAGTGGTATTCTACAATGATGATGTTTATAAAAAAATCCTTGAGGGTAGGACTACAAATTCGACACCAAATTCCCAAAAATATGCAAATAGCTATTTTCAAAGGATAGGATAATACTCGCTATTTACAACTCCATTGGTGATTATATTTGAATATTAAGGAATACCGCTAAAGATGAGAAAACCCAATAGAGAATTTGGAAGTATTCTAAAGGGTTTGGAGAGAAATTGGTAAAATATGGTGAAATCCATTATCTCAAGACACTTTTTAGCAATTTTGGAAGCTATATTGGGAGGAAAAGTGACATGAGATAGAAAATATAGAAAAAAATTCCTCGTCAACATTTCATATTTTCAACAATCCAAATGACTTTGTCCTAGGAAAAATTTTACAATTTTACACCATTTGGGAAATAGTGTTTTGCACCCAATTAACCCAAAAATAATTAAGTGCAAAGTTGACATGTCCATATTGATGTAGAAAATGACTCAAATATAAGATCATCAAGATAAAGGTTGATCAATGTTCACAATAAAAATATTATCAACACCCAATATAATTGTTTTCCAATTATTGTTGGATTTTCTCCTATAGGTGGTAGAAATAGCTCTCTAACCTTGATTACACTAGAAAAATGTGCAAAATTGGGCAAGTGTAGTGAGCTTCTAGGAGCTATAACTTTTAGCTACGAAATCATAATGGGACAAGAGTATAGTCGTAGGAAATATGACCCATAGGAGAATCAATCTCAAGCTTCACCTTCTAGAAAGTTACTTTTGGTTGTTCCAAAAAATTAGAAGAACAAAGCCTCGAGGATTATGATGAGAAAACATTGTCGATCTGCATAATCTCCATAGTTCCCTGAACTTGGAGTAAAGGATGTGTGATGGAACCAAGTTGATGATGATGAATAAATAAGCATGAAATTGAGTGTATATCCTATGTAATGGAACAACCATGGAAGGAGTTTAGTCTATTTGAATAAGTAAGTTGATTTCCATCAGTGAAAATGATGACCCATAAATGATTTAAGGATCAAGGTCATAATAAAGGATAAGATTGTAATAAAGACTAAGGATGTTAGTTCCTTAGAAAGAAATATTATAATGCATCAACCATGATTATCATGTGAAATCTAATTTGTATAGAATAAATTGAAAAAATAGTTTGGTTCTCTTAGGTACTTTAGTTTTTGTTGTGCACAACAAGAGAATGGATAGTAGAGGTATGAGAGATACCATTGTAGACAAAAATTTCATCCTTTTTTTATGTACATTTTTAACCCCCTTAAGATAGGGAAAATGAATTCAATTAATGAAGGTTGTAGAGCATGATGGGAATCATGATTTCCTAAGAAAAATGCCATGGTGAGCTTGGTGTGGTGGAGAAAACACTACAAGGATAACACCTTCTAGTGGAGATT
The DNA here is from genome assembly GCA_009831015.1 of Picea engelmannii. Taxonomy (NCBI): domain Eukaryota; kingdom Viridiplantae; phylum Streptophyta; class Pinopsida; order Pinales; family Pinaceae; genus Picea; species Picea engelmannii. The sequence continues at coordinate 27,032 of ML816103.1, read as the reverse complement.
TTTGCGGAGGTTTTTAGTGTTAAAAAATTTGGAAAAACTTTTAAAAAAACCTCTACTACAACCTCCTCTATTGGTTATGAAGGTTTTAGTAGATGTTCCATATAAATTTAAAAAAATGGGCAGTCATAAGTTGTAGCGGAGGTTTTTTTTCCGATGTTGTTCTTATCAAGATGCGTCGGTGTAGGATTGAAAAAGACGCACTAGAATGTTACTATAATAAAACACACCAGCACATTAATATAATAAAAATTCCCTGGATGTTAATTGTTACACGTCAAAATTGCTCAGCTGGATAAGTGTCGCATTATCCCTCTCAGTTGTTGTAAGTGTCGCATCGACTTTCGCAAGTGTCGCAAGTTGATCATAAGTGTCGCATCAACTTTCACAAGTGTCGCAAGTTGGTCACTAGTGTCGCAAACGATGTTCAGACATAATGCTATGATAATGACACTAAGAAGGCATTCATAATATTCCATATGACTGATTTGAAGGAAGAGAATTGGTCTACTGAAGACAAACAACTCTTGACACCTGAAAGGAGCTCTGAAACAAAGGTTTGGAGGGGGAACGCTCCCCTACTTCAGCTCCAGAAGCGCTGGCACTCCCCTATAATGCTTCAGGGAGCATTATAACGCTTCCCATACCTTTTGGAGGAGCGTTGCTCATCTTGAGAGCATTGGTGCTTCCCCAAGGCTTACAAAGGAGCGCTACAACGCTCTAATGCCCCTTCTAAAGGAGCGCTCCCTAATCTGGGTTAGTTGCTAGCCCGTTGAGGAGAATGAGGAAAGGATATTTCGAGATTAGGAGGTAGTTGTGCTCGAATTCTTGGTTTCATCAACAGATCCCTGATCTAAGGAGAAGGTTCCCAACTTGTTCTAAAGATAACTCAAGAGGTTAAGCTCCTATTAACCTATATAAACAAGCTTTATGATGGTGGAAAGGGGGAAGAATTGAATATATGAAACTTATGATCTTGGAGGAAACTGACAGTCAGCCAAAAGAGAGTGATCAGTGAAGCTGCTATTATCTAGATTGTGGAGCTTTCAGGCGAGGGTTAGACGAAGGGGACTTGACGAAGCTGTCGCATTCTCATCTACGATTGTAAGTACTGTTGTCGTTATTCTCATTAATATGACACACTTGGCATGTTTCTTTCTAGTTTGTGTCTAATGTCACATGAACTTATCATTTAGTGATAGATCCATTTTCAAGCTAACATCAATAGAGTAGGAAGTAGTCGTATCTTGTTTTGTCTGCAGAACTCAGTGAGGAGAAAAAGATTGGAGCGCAACTCGGAGCGTGCAGGGACAAACGTCGATAATAGGTACTTCTATCATCCTTCCTTCTCGTGTGTTAGTTTAGATAGATTTGAAAGAAAGTCAGTGTCCATGATAAGCATTTTTATGTCTAGGGTTAAGGTCAAGCTCTAGAGGTGGTCTACCTGTTCGCAGGGAGATTTTCCTACAACAGAAACTGGCGACTCCACTGAGGAATTCCATCAAATCGAAACCTCTTGTTTGGATTTTTCTCCTCATTGACCTTGTTCTATCCCTTGATTGTTTCAGATCTGGTTTAACCCTCTTTTGATTAGTTTCACGAGCTAATTAGCTCCTTGTCCCATCACACTTAGCATAGTTGTCAAGTTTGAATTTCAATTTTTGAAATTTTTTGACATTTCTGGGGCTTTTAGACCCTGGCGCCCCTGTCCTAGTGTTAACAGAGTGCCAGCGCTCCTGAAGGCTTTGCACAGAGCGCTATAACGCTCCTTTCCCTTCGCAACAGAGCGCCAACCTCTTTTTGGCCAAATAACCCTCCAGAACTGCCTGCTTCAGGGTTTGCCTCTGTGTCTCTTTTGCTGAGTGATCTAGTGAGTCAACTTTTCTTCCTTTTCAGACTTGACATCTGTCCTCTTTGGAGAATAAACACCTTGTTAATTAGATCTTGCAGCCTTCTTCACTATTCTCATTGAGTTTTTCCTATTGATTGAAGTTCGAAACCTATGCATTGTTTTTATCTCTTCATCAACTGAGTAAAAACCCTGGTGAAGGTCATCAAAGGCCTACAGACCTCTTTGTCTTGATTTCAGCCAAGGTCATTGTTCTTCAACTTTTGCTTTTTGGGTGTAAATTTTGTTTTCTCTTTGATTGTTTCCTTTCTTTCGCTTTTTCATTTTGATTGCTACGAAGGGTGTATTGTTTGTGTGACTTTTGCTTATGCTAGTTTGGTTTTCATTCATACCAAGAAGATAATTAGAAAAGATAAGCATTGTGTTGTATCGATCATCATCCATACGCAAACAATAAAGATATCTTCATGATTGATTGAGCATATCAGAAGGCATTTGAATTTTTTTTGCATTATGTCAGGATTTGATTGAGAAAAGAATTGTTTGAGGATACTCCGTATTTCGTGCTTGTTAGTGAAAGAACTCTCTCTCTCCCTTAGCTAGATGTTCATCGAAAGGAAATGATTGCTTATCATGCTTGATGCACTCTTTGGGTCAGAGTCATAATTCCATTTGTTTCACTTCCATGCACCCCTTTGCGTAAAGAATAGCCACTAAAATCAACGTTAATTAAAAATCATCTAGAACTTTTTCTTTGCTAGGATCCTCCACCAATAGTAGAATAGGTGTAGTACTTTGGATTAGGGTTGTGAGCATAACTCTCCAAAGTTTTCAGAACAAACATTAGCATCCTGAGTTAGGGAGAGTAAATCCAGTTATCGTATAAGTCTACCTGGGATCCCCCTCTCACACAGGGGTTACGCATGAGGTTGCATTCGGCTAAGCTACGGGGACTAACCCTCCGTGGTTTGACTGATTGTGGTGGTCGGATCGTATTATGGGGATCACTTCGAGGTAAATCCACAATTACTGCGTGGAAGCCTCTTAGTTGGTTTCGGGCTTGATACCCTGCCCGTACGTTCGGATCGAACTGTCGACTGTTCCCGCCCAGGGGCTGACTGCGAATTGGTAAACTTAGCGGACATAATATTTAGGGTCTTACACAAGGTGACGGTGACGGGAAGTCTCACTGTACCTGGAGCAGACATTGGTCAAAATCACTCGGGCTCCTTGGAGGGTAAATCCACAATTACTGCGTGGAAGCTTGCACCAAGGCGTAAGTCTGTTAAGCAGGTCGCCATTGTAACTGTTCCACCCTATCCCCAACCCTTCTAGACTTGATCACACGACGTTGGATTTCATCACCAACTAGTACGGTCATCGAAAGAAGGCCCTGTTTGCTTGGTTGTGATTCTTAGATTTTTTTTAGCGTGTGTTGTTTCTTTTCGCTAGTTGGCCATAGATTTCTTTCGTCGACTCTTTTCTGCCAACATCGACCCTCCACGACGCTCGCAGAGGCTACAGGGACTTCCTCCAGAAAATATGGAAGGAAACACCCCTTTTCCCCCTCATTCCACGGAGCAATCTCCTCAACAGAGCGAGGTTCAAAACACTACAACTTCCCAGGAAGAAGTTCCCATTCCTTTGGAGAATTTTCGAATTGTCTCAGAATCTCTGGAAGATTATTGCATTCCGGAGGGATATGAACGACAGATCCTCCACCTGAATTCCGCTGGAGAATTTAATGTCATAAACCCTGCCAACATTCCAGCCGGTTCTCCTCAAAACCCATTAGCCAATGACCCTTTTTGGATTGAGAACATTGTTCGAAGTCCACCATGTTTGGTGCGAGATCTATATGGAATAGGAGAAGGTGCCGACGCATCTTCTTCCTACACCATACTGCCAAATCATTTTACCGGTGCCACCACTTTTACAACCACACCACCCGTTGGTCCGAACGTACCATTTGTTGGCCCAAGGTCTACTTTTCCCCTCCAGACGGCCCAGTCCACGATAGTCCCTCATATCCCAACTATTCCCACCGGCAATCCGGTGGTCACTCAAGCCGCGATAGGCACACCCGTAACACCAATACCTACACTCCCTTTTGGGTACAGGGCACTAAATGCTTTTAGCACCACTACGGCCACTACCCAAGTTATACCGGGAAGTTCCATTCCTATCCAACAACCCGGAGGGACCGGTCTTGGTGGTCCTAATCCGCTCAGCGGCACTGGTCAATCATTTACATCTGGCTCTCAAATCCTGGGAACTCTACCTCAAACTAGGGGGCATCCTCCCACCAGAGGACAAATTCCATCCGGGGGGCACCCCCATGCTGGGGGGAAACCTCAAGTCGGATTCCACCATCAACCACAAGGACAAAATGCGTCCGTCGCACCCAATCTGTGGAGCATCCCTTTTCAAGGAAATTTGCATGCCTCCACAGGACAAAATGTGCCCGCCGCACCTAACCCATGGAGCGTCCCTTTTCAAGGAAACCCACATGCCTCCACAGGACAGACTTCACAACAACCTCCTCATGGAAAAATTCCCAACCCAACATATAATCCTCAAAACCCATCCGGTTACCCTCCGCTCACAAACACTTCTCAAACCACCTCAAATCCTATGTACCTTGGTCAAAACCAACCCAACATGAGAGGGCCCATGAGTTATAATTATCCACATAACCCAGTATTGGGTCCCACTGGTGTCCTTCTGCCACACCAGCATTACCCTCAGGTTAACCGGCAACTACCTTTTCTGGCTACCCTAGATCTTCCATATTTGTCTGGGTTAACGAATGATCCCATTCATCATTCTACGGTTTGGCCAGCCATTCCAGCAAAACTTCCCTCTGATATCCAAAAATTCGATGGAAAATCGGGAGAAGACCCAAACAACCATGTAATTACCTTCCTTTTGTGGTGTTCATCAAACTCCCTCATGGACGACTCGATTCGTTTGTGTCTTTTCCAACGAACACTTATGGGTTCCGCCGCAAAATGGTATATTGAATTACCACGCGCATCCTTTCACGATTTCAACTCCCTCACCATGTCCTTCCTCACACATTTCCAACTACCCATTCAATACGAGACGGGTACTGAACTGTTAACCTCCCTTCGTCAGACAACTTCCATACACATCTCCGATCATATCAATGAATGGAGACGACGACGAAGGCTAATTAAAGCGGTCATCCCCGACCAATTATTAGCGGAATGGTTCACGAAATCACTACTACCCCAGATTTCTCGTGATGTTGCCATGGGCGGTGTAGTTACCGAGGAAGAAGCCATCGCCCGAGCTCAGTACCTAGACTTAGTCTATTCACAATCCGGTACTCTGTATGAGTTGATACCGAACGCTACCCATGCCACTAATGATCCATCCAAACCATCGACTGCTTCGCATGAAGTTGGAGTTATTGGCTCCGTCAAAACTCAATCTACCACCCAGTCCACTGGAACGATTCAGCGGCCCACTTCGACGACTTCTCCCAGTTCGATTGCACCCTCTTCNAAACTCAAGTCTCTGATGTGAATGTGGTCCAATCAACCCCTTCACAACAACTCGGGGGCAAGAAGAAAGCGAGAAACAAAACAAAGAAGAATAATAACAACGAACAACCCAAAACCCAACCACAAACCCCTACTGCCGGAAAACAACCACAGCAAAAACCGAAATTCCCATGTTTCATTTGTGGTGACGATCACCACACTCGAGATTTCCCACATCGCGATGAAGTGGCCAAACTTTTCAAGGGAAATTCACAACCCGTTGTGCTCACTCAGCCTTTTCCGCAGCAACAATCGTTGGTTGCACAAACCCCCATGCCAGGGGGCAGTTCCAACCAACCCCACGATGAAGCCTCGACAAGCGCACACATTTACATGTTCAACGAGGTTAATCTAACCACTCGTTCTGCGACATACGACACGCCAGTTAAACCTGATAAGCCAAAGACTGCTAATGGCTCTTCTCCAGATCCTTTACCATCCTCTGTTAATCCTCCGTCTATTAGCCCTCCATCCGGGCCACTTCAGATTGAGAAACCTTCTTTTGACTCCATCTTACGCCCTCCTAAGAGCACCATCCAGAAATCCACTTTCAATCCTAATTCACGGGCTGCCCAAAACTACAATATTGTAGAAGATTTGGCCCAAGCCCCGTGTGTCATGTCCGTGTTGGAAGTTCTACAACACTGTCCTAATCAACGTAGGACGCTCTTAGCTGCCATTGGCACTTTTGATCCCGAGTCATCAAACTACATCACGTTTAACCTGGACGATCATCAACCACGACTCTCCCACCAGCTAGCTTTCCAAATCGACGTTGTTGTTCATAACCAACAAATTCATCGAACTATCCTGGATGAGGGAGCCTCTACTTGTGTCATGTCTCTAGCCTGCTGGAAAGGTTTGAAATCACCTACCCTTAACAAATCCCCTACGATGTTACGCGCCTTCGATGGACGAGGTTTCCATCCTCACGGATTACTACAATCCCTACCCATCCAATTGGGCGGCAAAACTGTTACCATTGATGTCGAGGTGGTCGATGCTCCCCTCGATTACAACCTATTACTCGGAAGAAGTTGGTTTTATGCGATGACCGCCATCGCCTCATCGATGTTTCGATGCGTACAATTCCCCCATCAAGGCAAAATTGTTACCATCAATCATCTTGATTTTTGCACACCCGACGCTCGCATCCCTGCTACCAGCAACATTCCTTTTCTGGGAGACCACCTGGTTACGTATGAAAGCATTGGTGTTGGCTTATTGAAATATTCTAGCCTCATGGGTACTCTCCCTACACCACTTCCACCCACCGCACATCATCTTTCCGCCGTCAATATGATCTCGACTATGCCTTATCAATCCTTGGAATCATCTGACCCTTGGGTTGTGCCTAGTCCTTTGGAATTCGATGCGCTCGGGGACACAATGCCACTGAGCCCAGTCGAGGCCGCATACATAGCCATTCAATCTGCCTCTCCCTCTTCAAACACTTCACATTCACTGGCACCCGATACTTATTCGGTGTCCTCGTGGTTAGATTCCCTATCATCCGCCGTCGATTACATTTCCCATATTTTTCCTTCGGATGAATCTATCATGGAGATGCTTATCATTAACGATCTGCCATGGGATGAAAACCACCACCGATCTTCTTTTCTTCCGCCGCTGGAAGAAATCCAAGACATACAATCTGTCTTTCCCCCCGATGTTACCGATGCTCCACAATCCCCTATCCTCACACAAGACACTTTCTCTGAGGGGAACATGGGAAACATTTCTACCACAGTCACGATTGACATTTCAATCAAAGAAGGTGTCATGGAAAACATCAACCTTGGTGCTAATTGCACAACCGACGAAGTGGTCTCTTACACCGCTTTATTCAAGGAATTCCGCGATGTCTTCGCATGGAGTTACGAGGAAATGCCAGGGATCGATCCTTCGATTGTCATACATGAAATCAAAACTTACCCTGACGCAAAACTAGTTCGACAGAAACTCCGCCCGGTTCACCCCAAGAAAATGGCAGCTATAAAGGCAGAAGTTGAAAAACTTCTAAAATCTGGCTTCATCTACCCTGTCCCTTTGACGGAATGGGTCTCCAACCTCGTTCTGGTTGCTAAAAAACAAGGGACCATCCGTGT